>BLKR01006304.1:0-60212 GCA_011170035.1 Teleogryllus occipitalis
ACCACACCCACGAAGTGAAGAGAAACCGAATCTGCAGATTTTTGTTCTAAGAATTCTATAAATAAAGAAAAATTAATATTTATCATTAACAAGGAAAAAATAAACATAAGTCTGCTAAAATGCGTAGACATATGTACTAGGACACATTATTATCATTTTTACCACTAACACAACCGACGGATCGAAAAGTGTGGATGTAAGAAAGCGACACGTGTTCCCCGCACCCTGTTTGAAAGAAAGCGAATTCGGCTCTCCTCAAAGCATTCTGAGGCGCGCGCGGGAGAGAGCAGGCCGCGCGGAGGAGGCGCCGGCCGCTGGCCCGCGTAATGAATAGAGTAATGAGTTCGGCGGCGGTGCACGTGGCCATCAACCTTCGTCACAGCCAATCGCGTAGCAATCGATCGCCCGCCAAGAGGCGGCGACTCGCCACGCGGTACGGCGGGGACGAACTTAACAGAAGGAGCTGACGCGGTAAACGGCTCCGGTGACACGATAAGCCGCGACGCACATATCCCAAAGAAAAACGAGTTGCAGAACTTAGATATCATGAAGAAACGGAGGAAAAAATCGAACATGTAGGTCCACAGATCTGAAATATAAAAAAAGATCAATCGGCGTAGCTTCTTATTGAGAAAGTGGGATGTATGAGTCGTGTTCATTTTGGGAAGGGCATATGGTAGTTCGTAAGATGGACTGAGTGTAGAATGGAAGAAGGGCTACGCCAAAATGTATGAAGTGTAGCGGAGGTAAATGATATTAGTGAATTAAGCCTGCACGAAACAGTGAACGAAGTTGCACATGATGAGAGGGAGCAATAAGGGTTGCCCTAGGGTTGCCCAACAGGCGGCCCGCGACTCGCATGTGGCCCATGGTGCCATTTATTGTGGCCCGCAAAATGTTATTAGTCAAATGCGAATGTCCCTTGCATTTATGTCTGGCTTGAACATTGTGCGTTAAGTTCAGATTTAAGGAATTTTTTTCCCCAGTAAATTCAGAAATTCAAAATCCTCGCAATGTGTTTCACTGCTTTATGCATGGTGCGTCCTGATATCAAGCATGGTTTCATCCCCCGCCCTCCCTCGTTTCAGAACAGCAGACAAACGAGATCAACAATATGGGGATACGTGTGGATTGCCCCAGTAAATAAAATATGACACACAATCATATTGAAGGGTTTAATTGTGGCCCTTGAGACTTTGCAAGTTGGACTCTTCTGAACTATATTGTTAGAGCAATGGCCAGGTGTCTTGAGTTTGGTATGTGTGCGGAGAGGGAGGCAGAACGGGACATGTAAGGAGAGAGGGATTGGGAACAGAACGGAATGTCGGCGCAAGGCAAAAGGAGGCTCGCGGCGGGCTGAGGGCCGCAGTTGCAGGGAAGATGCACGGGGCTACGCGAGCTCCCGGAGCGACGGCAACGCGAGATTCCGAGCAACCCCCAACGTGAGCACCGCGCCGCGCAGGTCGGTCGGTCGGTCGCGATATTAGTACGCGCGCGCGCTGGCATTGTTATCTGAAATTAAAATCGCCGGCGGTCGCCGGCGGCGATCGCACCGATAGCCGGCCCGCGCACTGCTCGCCGCTTCCTGTGCAGCAGCCCCGCGCCACCGTTGCGGTTTTGTTAGTCTACCGGGGCTCCCGCGATTAAGGCTCCTCGCCCCTCCGCCCCCTCCACCGTCCTGAGGAGCGGCCTCCCGCCGCCGATCGCGGATCCCCGCGGAGATTCTGATCGCTACGCGCACCTGGCCTTTCCTCTTCTCTGGCTCGCACTGGCAGTGACGGAACGGATGGGAGGGTACACAGACATCAAAACGATTAGAATATCCAGTGATCACGCACGAAGAACGATCATCAAAAATCAAAAACAAACAAAGTGGACCATTCCGATATTAACACCAAAATCTACTAGTGAATCTAAGAGTGAAAATCTCACAGTAACGACTTAATAAATTAGCTTGATAAGAATAAAGAAGTTAGAATATCAATTTCTAAATGCTGTGCTAATAATTGTAAGAGATATGTATGTAAATAAATTGAAAAGCAAAACAATAATTAAATATTAAAATACATATAAATAAATTAAAATATATTTAAATGATGAAAAATATAAAGAAATTAAATGTTGTGGATTCTAGAGGCCTGTACTCTATTTATTCCTTGTAAACGTTCATTATCAACTCTTGAGGCCACTAGATGTACAAATGAATGAAAAACTTGCTTTGCTCCTAGAGCGTTTACTTATATCGCCCAGCTGTTGATAAAGCTAAATGAACGTTGTTTAACAAGTCCAGAAGACAAGTGCGTCATAGCTAACTTTACGTCAACATGGTGTCACGTATTAAAAGTGTACATTACAGCGTCTTCAGAGTCATTCGCTCTCTCGCCCACTAATGATAGTTCTCTATTGCAAAGCATCATCGTTTACTTGAGAATTTCAATGGGATATGTCAAATATCTTAATATTTCCCGTTAATTTTTGCTCCCGTACTTAAAATTTAACAAATCACAAATTTTGGAAAATAATAACAATAAATATTATTTGCACCTTCCTCTAGCTTTAAAAGTGATATTACGAAAGAGGACATCATTACGACTCTGTATGCCAATGACATGGAATTACTTTCACATTGATATTCTAGTATAGACGTATTTTCTGCGGGAATCCCACTACAGATTCTTCTAATGCCAAATGGCAAACTGGAAACACAAGGTGACGAAAGTTGCATGAAGAGAATACGGTACAAAGCCGCCGTGAAGCCAAGGCCGTGGTGTGGGAACAGAGTTGGCGCCGAAGAGATTTGGGCACACGTAAATCACGGGTGGAATGTGGTGGTGGTGGTGTCATTGCTGGAGGTAAAAGAGGCGAAAACGGATATGTTAACGATCGCAGGGGTGAAGGCGGTGGAAGTGGAGGGAAAGAAAGAAGCCAGTGTCAACGCTGTCAACAAGGGCGAACCCAGGAGAGAAGTCGAAGGCAGTGACATCGAAGGTGGTGGGGGTGACAGTGGTGAAGACGATGTCAAGCATGGAGACACTGGGAGAAGCAAAAGGAGGCTGGGGATAGTAAGTACTTTTGACCGCGGCGAAGGCGATGGTGAAGATGGTGATGGTGGTGATGGTAGAGTTACTGGTTTGGTTGTAGCGATGGTAATGGGTGATGTTGGTGATAGAGATGAAGGCACTAGAGGTGGTAGTTGTAGTACAGGCGATAGAAGAGGCAGAGATGGTACAGGTATGTGGAAAAGAGATTAAACCCGTGGCACAGAAGAACTTTACCTTCCACCAAATCAAAATAACTTCGCCTTTTGCGTCTTAGAGGCGTCGTAGAGGTGGTACAGGTAGCAGAGGCGGTTGAGATTGAACAGGTAGATGTGGTAAGTGGTATAGTTAGTAGACGGAGAGGAGGTGGTACCGTTACTGACAGCAAAGGGGCAACGTCGAGGTCGATTGTGGCGGCAGCACCGACAACAACTACAGTGTCGGAAATTACAATAAATTTAAGGTAAATTTAATGCACGACTGTACATTAATTTTAATGTACATTATACATTAAAGTGAGATTAATGTACATGTACATTAAATTTAAAGCTTAAATGAAAATTAATGTAGATTTAATGTACTACTGTTAACTTACTTGTGTACATAAAATTTCATATAATATTGTGACCATCCGTTTTGCCGAGGTCTCGGAAAACGGAGCACATCAATATTCAAGAATAAGATAAGCTGTTTGAACGCGCGCCAACGCGCATGAATACAATCCGAAAATGGAAACTACGAACTATATCCGTAAGAGAGCGTCTCGGTAGAGTATGCGACACCGGTAGTCGGGAGAAAGAAAGCTTTCTTTTCTGAAGTAACAGCTGGAGAGTGAGGACCTACCGATCACGAGAAGGCGGCACCTCGTACTGCTACGGACTTCAGGACTGCACCTACGATAAAAACTCTTCAAGACATTCGAGGAGGTAATTATCATATTACAATGCATTAAAACAATTCATCAGGAAAAGGATGAAAGTATAAGTGACGCATTTAAAATCTTTGTAAGAGAGAGGAGTGTGAATAGCATGAAACTAACGAGGCCATTCATTTCTTTTCTTTGCAGTTTTTTTTATTTTTATATTTATTCTTCTTATACAATAGACTCAGTTGTCGTATTGTAGATTCTTTTAAATATGGAATTAAAAGCTAGTTACATTCTATAAAAGAATACGAAAAGAGTATCAACGGAAAACGAGACGGAGGCCACATCGTGAGTTGAACAACGGTACTGGAAAGGGGCGACCGTGCGGTTCCGCAGAGGGGCGGCTTTGCTCCCGACCGAGCTGCAAGGACAAGGACATCGAGCGATTGGAAGAGTCGACGCCGCAGATTTCTCTACGCCGTGAGAAGACACAGTAAGGTCGTGCCAACTTGAACAATTTGTAGATATTAGAAGGAATAATTTGTTTCGGAAAGAAAGTATTAGTACAGGTTCTTTATACCGATATTCTGTGAAAAATAGAATCAATCTTTTCTTTCAAGAAAAACTTAGCTAATTGTAAAGTTGCAACTAGGAAATTTACGACTGGAATGATTAGGCAAAGTTTTAAGTATTCTTTGAAATTGATTTAAATGAGAGAAAGGAAACAGTGTAGTTAATTATTAAGAGTGTAAGTTGTTTTCTTTTTTTCAGCAAGACAAAATTCTTGTATATGTAAAGTGTTTTATGTTCATTTACTGTAACAGCAATTTAATTAGAATATACTTAAGTAAGTGGAAAGTGATTCGACTTGAGTTTCTGTGTAAGTGCATTCAATCCACAACGGCCCACATGACCCTGATCCCCGCTATTCTAATTGTATTTTTTTATTTTGCGCCCACCTTGAAAACCCATTCTGAGCTAGCCGGCGGAGGGGTGGGTCGCAATACACGTACATTATATTTAATTTACGAACATGAAAATACCTTTCATGTACTCTTTCATTGAAAGTAATGATGAAATTTCTGACAGTGTAGTAGAGCGTCGGCGCGGAGGCGGCAGCAGCCGCGGGGCGCACGGAATCGCCGGCGCATTCATCACGGCCAGCAGCGGCGCGGCGCTCCCATGAATAACCGCGCGCGGCCTTCGCGGGGCACAGCCGACGGCGCCTGCCGCGCCGCTGACAACGTTCCCGCCACGCTCGGCCACGCTCCCCCCGCGGAGCACGCGAGCGCCAACGGATAGCTGCAATCGTTCATCGAGGTAACTGGCTGCTGCTATCGAGGAATTACCTCGGGCATATCGTGCTCCTATGTTCTCATATCCTTTGGGGGCGGGGAGTATTTCTTTACGAGGAATTGAATTCTGTAAACACAGAAATTGTGGGAGGGTGGTGAGAATGGGAATGACAAGAAATGGAAGCTGGGGTTGTAGTATTTATCTCTGCGATGGTGAAGATGGTGATAGTGATAGTGTTGCTGGAGTGGCGCCATTTATGAAATGGCGCAAATGATTAAGCTACTTGAGATGTATTTTTCACCTTAGTGTATACCATAAAACTCTAAAATTGTTAGTGGAAGCTATTTTATAAAGCGAAGGGTAACTACGAGTGAAAGGATAACAAAAGTGGGAGCGTGAATTATAGAGTGGCGGCGTACACTCAAGTGAACGCAACACTACGTGACGATCCCGCCTTCAGCTTCATTTTATCGCGAGGAGAATATTTTTTTCTTTGAATCGATGTTTTTATGAGAGAACACACTAAATTTCTTTTCGATGTCTTTGTTACCGGCTAATATTGGTCAATTTAAAACACATTCAGTTTCAGAAGCGAACAGTCTACCCTTTTTTACTCCTCAGGTCAACATCCTACCCTACGTATTTAGTATTACCTGAATTTCGTAACGTGTTTTTTAAGTTTTCTAGCGAGAAGTAAGCACCGAAACGATTCAGCGTTACAATGACCTTTCAATGTTAATTATATCCCTGAAGTGGAATTAAAAACAGTTTTGTTCAAATGCAGTTCAATAATTAATAACGTTAACTTGACGATTTGCACATTTCATTCTGAATAAATAAAATAAAAACGGTGGTACATGTACAGGATGTTTGTCGTTTACAATTTTATTCCGTCCCAAGACTTTTTTGAAACATCGTCATTTCCTCTGTTGTGTAACGCAGGCAGGAAACAACGAAGAAAAATGGGTGGTCACGTAGTCCTCAAGGTAAAAGGTCAACGAATCGTCCCCTGGAGAGAAAATTTCTTCAGTTACAAGAGTTCAAACATAAGCCTGAAAAATATTTTTGATCTGCAAGAAAAATGTACCAGAACAATAAAATTGTACTTTCATTTAATTTTCTCAAAATATTTTCAAAGATATACCACCGTAAGGAAAAAATATCGAACAGAGACAAAATCCTCATATTAATCTGCTGCACAGTATTATTCCAAAGATTACACTATTTTATCAAAGTAAAGTTAATTTACCTGGCCAGAAAAAGATGATAAGGGATTTCAAATATGCTTAGTTTCTGCCAAAACTCCTAGCATATAAGGTAAGCCGCAAATTATTTCAAAGAAGAGGTAAGAGAATATTTCCACAGTATCATGGATATCCTCTTTGTTATAATCAGTTTTGGATTTATAATATTTTATATCCCCTGTAATTATAATATACTTATATAATTATAATATTCTATAAATCATCAAATGACAAATCTATAAGCAAACGTGATATGTACAAAAAATTTAAATAGTGTTTTATGAATGATTTTCTGTAAACATGTCTTCCAAAAATAATGTATTTCGTCTTACCTCATGCTATCGCTTTTCATTATCGTAACACTGAAACGCGTGTCTTCAAAGAGGTGTTCCACCCGATTATTCCCCACAGAGAATCGCTTGGACCGAAGAGTAATTCTGCGGGAGCAAACGCTGTAGGCATTTGCGTGCTTTTTCTCTGTCGCGATGCGTTCTTCTCTTGCGAGATACCGCAGCGTCTCGAAAAGGAGCTATTCATACAGCGTTAACGAAGTTATCCGCGCCACAAGGCGGCGCTCAGTACAAACTGCCAGTGAAATGAAAGAGACTAATGTCGGAGGAACATTGGTCTGACGCCACGGTGCCATTCACGAAAGAGGCGGGCGCCTCGCCAGTCGTAGGCATTCGCAAAATAAGGTGGAGATTTGCAGATTTTGATTGTTATAAATGGTCAATTGGCAAATATTTATAAATGGAATGGGATGGAAATGGGGAGGGATGATACACATTCTAGCAACAAAATGCGTTTTCGTAATAGAATTGGTACAATGTTCATTGTGTTGTAGATTTCATATCGCATCTTAGTGTAATAAAAAATACACTAAGCATTTTGAAGCTAAAATTCACTACGGAAATTTTGATTATGCGTTTTTTGCTTTCAGGAAAAATTCCAGAGTCATTTAACATCTAAATAACATACATTTCTTTACTATTATTTTTCAGCTATTTGACAATTACAGCGTCATTACGACTTGTCCTTAAATAAAACTTTAACATTTAAAAGTGTCATCATAATTGATCTCAATTAATTCCTTTGACTTTTCTTGTGCTTGGAAAGAAAGGTTCTCGTCGGTATTAAAAAAAGGAACCACAAAATTGTGACCCAGAAAAAAGTGAAAATTACAAGGAAGGGCAGACATTTTCTATTTTTTCAGAAGGATTCAAAAACAAAGATTTTTTCGAAAATATTTAACCTCCAAGAGATGACCATTAGTGAAAGACACCTCCTCACATGACCGTTAGTGAAACTGTTGTTTACTTCTATCATGCTCTAATTTCTCTTCACGTTATTTTATATCTTAATTACATACCCTCACAATAAATCATGAGTCTTTCCCCCATAACCTACAAATTGTAGAAAGAAACTACATATTCTGCCGTTGCGGCAAAAATTAAATACATGAAAAATATCTATTACATTAATTATAATCCCAAGGTGAATTTCGAAAGTGGATCAAGATGTACAGAATACGTCGCATGACATCCATTCATACAGCGAATAGTCAGTAGGTCCTCGCTTGGTTAACGTTGCATCAATCGAAAAGACTGCGCGGCGAGAAGCAATGGGTATACGACACCGCTAGAGGCCAGACGGAATAGAAGTCAGAAGGTGGAAGGGTGGAAGTAAACAACTGTCTCACTAACCACCATGTAAGTATCTCTTGGAGATAAATATTTTCGAAATACCTCTTTGTTTTCTAATCCTCTGGAAAAAATAGAAAATGTCTGCCCTTCCTTGTAATACCCACTTTTTTTCTGGGTCAATTTTGTGGTCCCTTTTTGTAATACCAACAAGAACCTTCCTTTTTAAGCACAAGAACGTTCCAAGGCATTAACAGGTCGTGTAGAGCGACACCGCGGGCATTCGCGCGAGACCATAGCGACACCGGAGCCCCCTGCGACACACCGACCATCCAAGGCTCTTGCAGCTCGCGTGACATCGCGAATCCAGCGCTTGCTGTGCAACCACCGCCGCGCACGCAAATTCCTCCATTTACAATAAAAACCCAACATCTAGATACATTCCTCTGGGAGAAGAAATTCTCCATCGACAATATTGATGGAACATCAATTAAAGATCTTGGGGGCAATGTCACTTTAAGTAAGTTTTGAGAAAAAGGAAAGTAAATTGTTAGACAATGCATTCTACACATTGGAATAAAGAAATTAATTTATGAATTACACTTCCATCTTTGGAAGAATCTTTAAAACAAATACCCAAGATCTACATACATTCCTCTGGGAGAAGAAATGCTCCATCGACAATATTTATTACGAATATTTACTACATCGACAATAATTATATTACGAATATCAATTGAAGTATTTGGGCAATAACGTGCTATGCCACTTTTTTTGTGAAATTATGACGCCCCATAGGTGTATCTCGATGTTGGGTTTTTATTTTAAAGAATCTCCCCAAGATGGAAGTGTAATTCATAAATTAATTTCTTTATTCCAATGTGTAGAATGCATTGTCTAAAAATTTGCTTTCCCTTTTCTCAAAACTTACTTATAGTGACATTACCTCCAAGATCTTTAATTGATGTTCCAACAATATTGTCGATGGAGCATTTCTTCTCCCAGAGGAATGTCTCTAGATCTTGGGTTTTTATTTTCAAGATTCTCACCAAGATGGCAGTATAATTCATGAATTAATGCTCTTTATCCCAGTGTATAGAATGCAATGACTAAACCTTTATTTTCCTCAAAACTTAGAGTGGCATAGCATGTTATTGTCCCGAGGTCTTCAATTATATTTCCTGAAAATAAAACCGAGGTCTGTCACAAACGAGGAGAAAGTCGTGAAACGTGTTAGGAAATTCACAATTCTCTGGATGTGAAGAGGTATAACCATGAGGTGTTCGTGGTTCATTTACATGAATACATAAATTCAGGACATGAATTCATAAATAAAGGGACTAATCAAATAGTTAATTATGAACAATTCTTTCCACACAATTGAATTTGACAGCACGATAGGGACACTTAAATATTTTTAAGGCACGTAAAACAGCAATGCTATTGTGTTGAAACGTACGTCATATTACATTGTTGAGAATGTCTAAAACACTGCTTTTTCTCACTACACATCTCAGATGATATTAACGATTTAACACTGGACTACACGACATAATAATGTACTGATTCATCAGATTCCATTTGAAAATGTAACTGGTGGTAACTATCAACCAGTCACAAGATGAAAAACATTGATGCTTTTAGAAGGATGTGAACTCACAACATTAGCCCCGAGCTAGCTCAGCTGTGGTCTCAGCTGTCTGCGCAATGCTGGCCTAATAACACAGGAATACCTACGAAACACTCAGGCAGAAGCAAACCTTTCGAATTCGGTAAATGACCAAGAGCTGTTACTTGCCACGCCCCTTCCAACACCTGTATGTGTCTCCAAGGAAGCGGAGCCGCGGGTCATGTGAGCCGCTGGTCGAGAGGAATCAGGTGAAAATCGAACCGGGGGGGGGGGGTGATCGCCACTCGAGGCCCCTCGCAGTGACTGGTTGGTTGGTTAGAGATACCGGGCGCGTCAACAGCTTAGGTTATTAGCCCCGTAAGTGTACTGCATGATTTCCCTCGGGAGATGGCGGTGATCTTGCCACGCTGAATGGTGAGATCCGGCGCCAACCTACCGTCGGCCAGCGGGGTTTCCCCCTAACCACGACTCTCCCACCAGTGGGGCACCGCCCCAGCCGGGACAAGCTCTAAGCTCCCGACCGGTCTCCCGGAATATGTGGTAGTGTAGTGCATGTTAGTGTAAGTGTGTGTGTGTGTGTGTAAGGGGAGAGGATAGGACAAGAAAGAGGAAGGACAGATCGCGCGCGGTCCGTGGCCCGTTTGGTAGGATACTGCTCCGGCATTCGCCTGGTGTTGATCGGAGAAACCACGGACAACTACCGATCAGAGCAACTGGTCGCTAAAATTCTCCTCCAGACAGCAACTGAATTCGACCTAGCTGAATAGCTACCGCCGTCAGGACTCGAACCTAAGACCTCCCGGTCAGAGGCGCTGTAGTGATATCAGTTGATGCACTGAGCTACCGCTCCCGTCTCGCGGTGGCAGCGGTGGCGTCGCGGCGTCGTGGCGTCGTGGCGTCGTGGCGTCGTGGCGTTGCGGCGTCGCGGCGTCACGCGCGGGGCACACGGCGCGGCGCGGCGCGGCGTGGCTGGCAGCGGCGTGGCGCGGCGTGGCTGGCAGCGGCGGCTGCGGTGCGGCGTGCGACGCAGGGGGGGAGGGCGTGGGGCGGCGCACGGTGGCGGCATGGCGATGAGCGGCGCACGCGTAGAATCCGCACGGCCCGTTCGCCCGCCGGCGGCCTTCGACGCGGGCCCGACGCACCCCAGGCACACACTGCGCCGCAATGGGATGGACAAAAGACAATCCGTAAAGAAACACGTGACGGCGCACTAATGAGAAACCGCGGAAGACAACATTTGAGATTGGTTGTTTAAGTTGGAATATATCTTTTTAGAAAGGCAATAGTACAAGGGGTTAGTATAAGGACATGCATTGTATGCTAAAAATTCCATTTTTTAGCACTACTGCGAAAAATAAGATTTTGCTTCATATTTAATGTTCGAATTTGCCTTTCTGCAATATCGAGGCCCTTAACTTACCGTTTTTAACGCTCTAAAAGTCTAAAACGAAACAAAAGAAACAAAAATAGCTTTTGTGTCTCTAGGAAATTTTGCTATTTTTTACTCGCGTGATTTTTTCAAAAGGGCAACGACAAATTCTTAACATTTGAAATTGTTATTTGTTCGTATGGGATAAGGATCATCCTTCATCTACGACTGGAATAAGAACGGCACTCGTCGCAAATAATTCTTGGGTCCAAAAACTTTTTAAAGCAGTCGCTTTCTTGTAATAAAACATTACCCACAAATCGAAATTATTTATTTAACGAATACTGTGAATGTTTACAATAGCCTTCTATACGTTGAATAATAAAATCATTCTTTTTTAAGGAAATTGCCTTCAAAATAGAAATGTCTGAATAAAAAGAGAATGCATAGCTCATTTTAATAATTACAATCAACGACGAAAACAAGGACTAACCAATGATTTCGAACCTTACGACACCACTATCAAATGTCACATGATAGGCGTCGTATATACAGCGAGTGATGGCCCTTATCTGCCGAGTTTATGCCGCAGCCAGCATTACAGCTCTCTCTGCATCGACTCCGACCGGCATGTCCCAAGATTCGAGTCCCGACAATGGAGGATTTTCGACACTAGTTATATCCAATTCAGCCGCTGTCAGGAGGAGAATTCCAGTAGCCCGCTGCTCTGATAAGTTTTCCGTGAATTCCCCGATCATTACCAGGCCGAAGAAGTACTATAACAAACGGGCCACGGACCGCGCACGATATTGTCTTCCTCTTCCTCGTCATTGTCTCTTACCTTACACACAAACGAACAAACAAAGAAACACACATACACTCACATACATTTCTCTACTACAGGAGAGACCAGTCGGACGCTCATGGCTTGTCCCGGGTGAGGTGGTGTCCCACTAGTGGAGATTCCTGGAGGGGGATTTCTTAAGAGAGACGTCGTGTAGGACCGCGTCGAATCCTATCACCCGTTGGGCACAAAATCCCGCCCCTCCCATGATAAAACTATGCATTTTACTTACGGGAATAATGATCACAGCTGAGGAGCCCGGAAACAATCAATCAATAATGGGTCTTGAATTTAAGGAGTTTGCCAACATACAAAAATATTCCCTGACTAATGTCAAAGAAAATAAATGATGCAATTTATGCATTCCTATAAAAACGTTGTAAGTTAATAGTAGGGACTACGACGTTTGCAGAATGAGTACTTAGTGCTGCAGGCTTGATAAGCTTAATTTTCTGTGACGAAAGACCAGACAACATCAGGGAAAAACAGAAGTCATCTGCAGACGGCAGTTGGTGACGACGGAGAATGTATCAGACACGGAACATTGAGTCAGTCTACAGGACCATCCACATCTCAAAAAATCTTGATGAAAAATGAAACAAAAAAATAGCGTGACTATAAAATACACGAAAACAAATTACACCAGATGATCAGGGTACTATTTCCGGAAAATTACATTAACCACATGTGAAGAGAATCTGAAAACGTAAATGTATTTTCTAAGAGTAAAAATCATAACAATACCCGATTAACACTTCTCCTTGGCGAATAATGAGATAGTTAATTTGTAAATAAAATGTAGTTCCCTTTAATAATTATTCCTTAAGACGTGGGAAACACAATAATTCTGAAGTAGAAATCTGAGATAAAATTGTTATAAACAATACTATTGTTTGAGATAAAATACATGAAGACTTTGGCTTGCAAAGTCACAACACATGTTCAGTCTAGAGAAAAAATGTGGATTGTTATCGGTAGTCATCTATCGTGATTAGAATAAATGATACTACCTATCTATACTAATCTACTTTGGCAGATGTAAATAAAATTGAAGAACAAGCTATTTAAAAAAATAAATGTTTAAAAATGCATTTACGCCAAAATAGGAAATAAAATACGAAATAGTACCTAGTTTCGTTTTCCTTAATTCATGCACGTATACCGTATACTGTACCAAAAGATTGCAAATACGTTCATTAGAATAAAATAGATATTTTCTTAAAAAAAGCTAGTAACAAGTAAACGCGCTGGGGAAGAGAATCGTTCTTTATAACTGCTGGCGGCACTGAACTTCCATGGCTTCAACGAACAGGCTTCCTTCGTTTCAAGTTATTCCATCACTATAATAGAATTTTTATCTGATATTGCAACAGTTCCATGATAACATTCAAATATATTCTCTACTAGCAGACGAGTCAGCAAGACGTACCTCCCCACTTTCAGTGATGTTTATTTCTAGAGCTAATTTAGTCTCCGCTAATCAAACCTCACATGCATTGCATATGCAACATCTCCCCCATATCTCACCCGGAGGTGAAGAAACGCCGGGGAGCAGCTGAGCCGGAAAGGAATTTCGTAAGCACACACCTCCAGCGAATCACACACCCCCTCCGATCAAACAAACGCGCAGACTGATGAGCTCCATAAATCTCGCCAGACGGCCGCTCCGGCGGCGTTTCGGGGCCCGTTTCACAACGCGCGCGCTGGGAGAGGCCCCTGTCTCCGCGCCATCGCGGTGGCGGCTGGCCGGGCCGCGCCGGGCCGGGCCGGGAGGCCGGAGGCGGTGGCCGAATGCATAAGCGATGGGCGCCCCCCGCCACGCCGCGAATGGCATACAAGGCGCGTCCTGCCGGAGGAGCAACGGACGATATGGCGCCAGACCTGCTCCTCAAGCTACGACACGCTTGGGGGTGGCGAAAATAACATCCATGTTTTTAAAACATCGATGTTTTCCATCAGAAGCATCGATATATTAACACCGATATTTTGTTTTCGATGGTTTCTTCACATCGATATTTTGTTGCAAAAAAGTTTTTATTTCTTTTTATTTTTATTTTTTTAAAGAGAGGGGTTTAAGCACGTTGAAGAGTAGCAGCAATCCATAACAATATCGTTGTTTACTGTCATCCTCTTTATCACGCTGCACATTTCACCTGTGCAATCTGAGAAAGTTTGGGAGCTGCTCATGTTATGAATATATGTTTTTGCCAGGCGTGTCATTGCTTCAATCGACAGTGAAACACGAAATCGATAGCAAAGCACGATGTTCTTTATCGAAAATTTTATTGTTTACATTCGATAATAAATTGCACAAACTACTAGCATGCTGGTAGCCAATAAAATATATTCCTTTTACGTGCTTAAATTAAAAATGGATAGGAAAAGCATGTTTATTAGTCTATAATTAAAACATCGATGATTTCTCGTCGATCTTTCAATCGACATCGAAAACCCTTTAGCGATGAATCAAAACATGGATGTATCGATGTTTTGGGAAAATTTGCCATCACTAGATATGGCGTCAGACGGCGCGTTTCACTGCTCCTCAAGATTGGACACGCTTAGGGATGGCAAAAAACATCGATGTTTTTAAAACATCGATATTTTCCAGAAGAACCTTCGATATTAAACTATCGATGTTTTACTTTCGATGTTTTCTTCTCAGATCGATATATTCGTGCAGAAACATCCATGTTTTACAAAAACAAATGTCATGGTATAAATGAAATTTCCAGTATTTCTCGTTTGCTATTCGCAACCTTTCCCCAGTGTTGTTACCGTTCTTGATTATTTTGTAGTAGTCATATCGTTAAACTGCAATTTAAATCTTGACTACACAGAACATTGATTAGAAAATTAAGATGACAGTCAAATTTAAGGCAGAATATACTTTAAACTAATATTGACGTGTTATGTATCACCTCAGAAGCAGGGCATTTGACTTCGAAATGTTTCATCGTATTTAAGACATCGATATTTTACACATCTCCTTTTTTGTTGATGTTTCAATCGACATTAAGTACCTTTTAGTGATGTACCGAAGTATCGATGTTTTGCTAAACTTTGCTATCACTAGATACGCTACCTTCAATCCCCAAATATTTCCTTGACATTTACAGATGACAAAGTACAGGAAAAGGGTTTTGGAAACGTCTCCTCAAGCGATTTTTCGTGGATTTTTCTAGTCGCAGCGCATTTACAAATTGTATTCCAGTAGAGCATGAATCGATATTCTCCTCCTGAACTTCTCCCGAGTAGTTCCTATGAATTCCGCAATGTTTTCGAAGTACCGTAAATTAAGGTTTTCAGGTCGGTTATCGTGGAAATTGGTAATAAATTTAAAATATTATGTTTGGGTGAGTGTTGTACGAGTACAGAGCACTGTACACGGGAATTATGAAAACATGAGGTGATAGTTCTAGATTCAATTACGTGAAATCTCCCGTTCTGCACCAAGAGCTTCATTGGTGGTAGGTTCCTTCATAACTTCGCATTTTTTTGTAGATTAATTGTGTTCTCCGCCTCCTACGTATATCTAAGATTAAGTACCTAATTATATGAAAAAAAATCACGAACCAAAATTTAAATCTTGCCGCGAGAACATTGTCATCAATTTGAACTAAGAAATTATCAAAATTGGATTGCTTTACAACCAAAGATGTTATCTTCAACTTACTGTTCTAATTATAAGATGAGAAAAAGATTGCTGTGGAACATATCATTATTACAAGAGAGTATTTTGAAATTCCCTTCTGTCAAGATTTCATACTTCATTGACGTACGTATCATCAGTAATATGCGACTTTCTATCACAAAGAAAATAACTTCCCAGACAAAATAACTACCCTAAAAAACAACTCTCTTGCGTTTCGTAACAACACAAATCATCTTGCGAGGATACTACTGACATTACAAACTACTGCCTCTTCCAGATGCGATATCAAGAATCCAGATGCGCAGTATAATAATGAGAGCATAGCTGTTCTCAGGAGGAATATTATAAACCCACTACGATAAACATCCTTACTGAAACATCGATCTCTCACAAGATACCGAGAAGACAGGAAGCCTTGAAGGCTCTGCATAAACTACCGGTTCGTTCCTGCATAAAGATGAATTAAATCTTTCCACATAAGATAAAGAAGAATATACGACGGAAATAATAGGCTTAAGCACATAAATGCAAAATACTGGCGCACGTGGCATAATTGCACATTGGAAGATATGCTACTCCGGTCTTTCCCACAAACATTTCACTGTGAAAACGCACGCACGAAAGGCAGTAAAACGGGTACGGTCGCATGCCCCACAAAAAATTTAACATGATACCATCTCGCGTCTGAGGGCCCTCGCCATTCCATGCGTGAATGAGCAGGAAGAGTTAATGGACTAAACTAAATGTTTGTCCCGGATTGTTTGTACCAGCCGTCGTCGCGTCGGGGGAGGACGAAAACCGCTGCGCAACATGTTGGCAGCATTAAATGCGCATACGCGCATGCGCTGTCAACAAAACCTCATGACCTCTTTCGCTCGAATGCGCAACGGGAGTCGGATGGCTCGTGGGGACAGTCATGAGGGGCGAGGACCAGTGGCAGCCGCCCGGGGCCAAGGAAAATTTCGTCGCCCCTTGTTTTGGAATTTTTATTTAAAAGATTAAAACATACAAGCTTGAATCATGTACCAGATAGTCAAACATACAAATACGTAAATAAAATATTTAAAACACAGTCAAATATATACGTACACGAACAATACAACTGTCAACAAAGTTCAATAATTTAATACTGACTATATATATATATTTGTGAACACTAAAATCACAGTTAGGAAAGCGCATACACGTATACGATTATGCACTTTCCAATACGATTAAGATAATGGGAACTTGATGGGTGACGATCTACCAATGAAAGTTTCTTTCAATTGTCAAAGCATCACTCAAGGACTTCCCTGAAAAGACTTATCCGTACTGTAATATAATTTCCAGATGTTATTATTCAAAATTGAACACCATTCTTTATATGATAGAAGTCATTCTCGCTGAATATGCGGTAAACAATCCAAGCACAAAATAAAATACGTTTAATCGCTACAAGTCAGAACAAAACAATGTTGCCAATCGTTACAATGAGCAAGATGTCGTCATCATACATTCATTTAAAGAACTCATCACAGAGTAAGCAATGAAAGATTCCATGCTAATTTCAATCGGTCCGAATCGTAGGTACAACAAAAGTATGAAACGAAATTGTTCAATTTTTTACAAAACATTATAATTATTATTTATTGTGAAATTTCGCCACCTCCACTACGCTACGCCACTGGCAAAGACAACGAAAAAGCAAGTTTAGAGTATAAAGGGTTTGTACAGATTTGAAGATGTTGGTGAAATCCAAGGTAATGTGAAAGAAAGTTCACGAGTTCTTTTTCACAAATCCTTAAATTTTTAATTCTTAAAGAAACCCTCATTTTAAAAACAATGTTTCCAATATTTCGATAATAATTGTGCTACCAATCATTTTACGAAAGAAACATTTTTTAGAAGCGAATGTCTAAAAAGAAATCACTCCAAGGTTTTGCCTTTAGACTAGTTTTGGAAAAACTATACAAAAGTTATAATACTGATAAAACTTTTAATTGACGTATATTCTGTTTATATTCTGCAAACTCTTAGGCCGAGCAGTAAACTAAAATATGAAGCAGACAAGACATCAATCAGAAATCAATAATGTTAGCAAGGAGTGTTGTTACTGCTGTGCGATAATATTAAACTTCGTAAATTAAAAGATCCATTGACTTAAAAAAAGGAGAATAACGACAAGTGGAAAAAAGCAGAAGACAGGAAGGAGAAAGAAAGAAAACTACAAAAAAAATTCAAACGCAAGAAAATCAGCCGATCCGAAAGAAAGGAAGAGTCGAGTCGGTGACGGAAACATGTCACGTCACTCCGCATTTCGACGCCGGCGAACGCGGACGACAGCAACGCGGACCTCAGCCGAAACACGAAACGCGCAATCCGCGGAGCCCCGGGCAAAAAGACTTCTCGGGGGCCATTCGGTAGCTTCGCCGCCGCCGTGGCCGCTTGCGCCAACACCGACAGTGGCGTCGCCGCCCCCGCCCCCGCCCCCGCCCGCGCCCCCACCGCCGCCGGCAAAAACCGCGGACAAGGAAACGAAGCGCGCGACCCGCTGAGAAAAAGCAACCGGCGCGGCGCGGCGTGGCGGCGCGGCGCAGAGCGGCGTGGGGCGTGGGGCGTTGGGTCGCCAGGAGCCGCCGCTAGGCACTCTGTGCACGCGGCCGCACGCTGGGCGAAAAGGCCAACTCGGAATAAAAGCAACGTCGTGTTTTTTTTAATATATTTTTTCTTAGCTCTACCCGAACAGTGAACACGCCACTTTGTATGTTTGAACTTAAAAACTATGACAAAAAATTAACACAAAATGTAATAATAATAATAATAATAATAATAATAATAATAATAATAATAATAATAATAAAATAATTCAATTCAATCATTGTGATATGGACCTGTAAGCTCTTTATAGATTGGGCACTCACATAAAATACGATGATATTCTAGCTTTCATATTACGTATCGAGCAGATTGAGTTTGTGCCACATATTTCTTGTGTGGATGTTGATATCTTTGTCACTGGACATCCTGATTTGAGCGACTACTCTAGTAATGGGAGTGAGGAGAGCCAAAGTTAGATATTTCTCTGCTTCTGTAGATTCCAGATTCTTAATTTCTCGACACATTGTACTGAATGATGAATTCATGATTCTACGTGTGTCGTCCATAAAGATTTTACTTACAATTGTTGCAACAATCCAGGGAATACTATCTCTGATTACAATCGGATTTTGTTGCGTAATTAAGTTATGAAAGCCCAAATCATTCATTAATCCGCCCAGAACAGACACCCAGTTGTATTTACTAGAATAAAATAATAAAAATAACAATAATAATGCTAATAATAATAATAATAATAATAATAATAATAATAATAAAATACCAATATAATATAATACTTATTTTATTTAATAAGTTTTACGGAGGGGCGGCGGTACGAGGCCGCGGGAGGGCGCGAGAGCCGCGACAGCAACGCCACTGTGGGTGTTGGCGCAAGCGGATTGGTGTCTAATGGCATCTTACAACGGCAGTAGTTTTTGTATATTACACCGAATACACAAGCTAAATAGTACATTTTTAAGTAATATGTAGCTAATGTAATACCGAGGTACTGGCAGCAAACCAATTCGACATAACCCATAGTAAAAGAGCGGAGAAAACCTTGTAATCTCATTATAGTATGAGTTTTAGCGCGAGGAAGTATTACGGAGAGTCAAAATTGTGTAGGGATGAGTGGGGAAGACGTGAGCCTAGGATTATTCTTATATGGTAGTTTAATGTTACTTCACAATCCTGCCGTTATACTTCGATTAAAACATGAAGTTCTTTCAAGGTCCCGCGCTGAAAAGAATGGGGGGACAGTTTTCCAATCGGGAGCTTCAATACCAAGAATTATTTTCCTCGCACTTATTACAAAAGTCTCAAAATTCGCTAAACATACAGAAAGTGTTAGAGAAAAAATACTAATTCGCAATCTTCTCGATTGATACGATGTATTTGTTTCCTTTTCTGTAATGTTTATGTCGAATAGTTTGCTGCGTTTTACCAAACAACACGTATAATTTTCTTTCGCAAATATTTTTCATACATACATTTTCGAGAATAAATTTTGGCCTTTTTGAAGAACATTCGTTTAGAGATTTTAAAAATGCGCCATGTTTGTTCGAAACATTTTCGAAAATTCGAAAACTATTTAAGATTTCGAGAAACTTCATAAGAGTCCATTTAAAATTTTGGGTTGTACACATGTATTAAATCCTAAAATAATATAAGAATAATAATATAAAAAATTAACGAAGCATGAGATTTCCGAAAAAGGTACAGATATTTAACTTCTGGAAAATATTTCTTTTTCAAAATGGCATTTGGCTAATTGAATTCAGTGTATTGAGCTCTATCATTACAAAAATTTAAAATAAAAAATGGAGTCTATTTTGAAAAATATTTTTTAAAACATTATTTCATTATCTACACATGAGTATATTTTTAATGACACGATTGCTTCCAATAGCAGATAATATTTTTGTGCGCAGTCCTGAGGTCGTTTCGGCCCACTGCGCGCGGCGTCCCAACAGCGGCCCGGCGCCCCGGCACGGCGCGGCGGGGCCCGCGCAAGAAGCGACGCGAATGCCGTGATTTGCAACATCCTGCCGGCGGCGACAGCCCACAGCGCGGGGGCAGATGGCGCTGGTGACGATGGCGGATGCGCCACAGCGGAGAAAGGGATGTCGGCACTCAGCAATATAGACGATAACAGAAAACTCAGAAAAATATGTACGGTTATAGTGAACTCGGATATAATAAACCCTCGTTTTTAATGAACTTAAGTCACTGGTCCTGTTTCATTTGCATTACAAATAAGAATGTTCGGTTATAGTGAACCAGAACCTCGGCTATAGTGAACGTAAGAAATAAGTCCTGGGAACTAATTGGATCTCGTATGTTATTAATCAAATAGAAAAGTCTTCGGAGTGTGCGAAGGTGTTCCAATAGTGTAAGAGGCATTGAAAGGTGTCAGAACTGCCTTACAATACTTTGAGACAGAGGACAATGCAGAATCAAGTATGAAGAAAGTACAAACTCTGGAGAAGGATCTAGAGAAATTACTAATTAGAAGTGTACGAAGCAAACAATTAAAACAATTTATTTATTAAGGTCAAATAAAGGTAGTGAGATTTTCAGTTGGTAGTAATTTGCAGTATCTCTGTATTAATAATATTAACCATTGAGGACAAATTCTATTTAATTTTTGCATCATCGGATATAGTGAACCAAACATGTTAGCCCCCAGAAGTTCACTATAACCGGAGTCGACTAATTTGTTTTGTGTAAAAACGGATAGCGTAGCGCATGAGAAAGGGGACGAGAAAACGCAAGGAAAATCAAATTAAAATAAGAAGATAAATATGGGAGGAAAATACACAACTGAACTGAAAAGCGGAAGTCAGGGGGGAGGGGAAACGAGTGACGAGAAGGGATGGCGAGTTATATTGAACGTGAACAGAGAGGAGAATGGCGTCACAAGACGATTGTGACAACACAAGAAACCAAGAAAGAAACTTTCGAAGCAAGACATCGGAGAAGGAAGGACAAAGCCGGTAACGTAATTACAACGGGGAGCATGGACAAAATGGAAATGTAAGGGCAGAGGGGACTAGAAACAATGTAACGGGCGGGACATTCAGTCCAACGAGAACGATCAGAGGGTACGCTAGGTCGACGAGGGCAGAAATGTGGAGCTTAACGACAGAGGTCAGGTGCGGAAGGAATGCAGAGGAGGTTGTAACAGTCACAGAGAAAGATCGTTGGAAGAAGAAGCACTGGATCTAGATATGCTCCCCAGGGGATAATGATTTCATGCACATAAAACTTTTGAATTATTGTCGTAATAAACTTCAGATTATTTTTTACTGCCAAATTTTAAGCATTCTACAGTCAGTTTCGACATTTAAAAAAGTATAAATAAACAATTAATGGATGCATTTAAAGAATTTATGTATTCAGCTAGTCAATATTTTTTCTAACAGGAGTAATAGTTCACTATGTTAATGACAATCACTCTAAACGACCGTCTACAGAAACCTCTCAGCAACAGCGAATCCAGGGACGAGCGACACCGCCGTCCAAAGGGAACACACAACACAATCCCTTGGACTCCTCATAACAATGCCGTTAAATATCTGCGTCTCCACATAGATACCAAAGTCCAACAGGCCAAAGCCAAAATAATACAGCTAAAACCACTTTTAAATATCAGTAAACTTTCACTAAATAACGGTATCACCTCATACAAAAACATCATTAGACCTCTTCTCCTGTACGCTTGTCCAATTTGGACAAATGCTGCTAAATATATCAACAAAATTCAGATTCTTCAGAACAAATACCTAGGAACTATCACCCACGCCCCCTGGTTCATTTCCAATAAGCAATTCCACCACGAACTTAACCTAAAACCCATCGCACATCACATAGCCTTTCTGGTCAACAACTTCTATTCCAATCTAACCCTCATCAATCAAGATACTTATAAATATAGGAACATATAATGAAAACCCAACTAGAATAAAAAACAGATATCCTATCCATTCTTTTCTGAACATTTTTATAAATCTTAGTAATTTCGTGCTCGGTGAGTCCCCTCGTCAATTGTAGTTTAGAGTCAGTATGTAAGAATTAGATATAAGTCAACAATACAAATGAAGAGTTTTATGTCAACTGAACTTTGTAAGTCAATCCTATACAAAATAAAATTTAAAAAAAAAATAAGAAAGTCCAAAATTGACGACGGAAGCGTCGAGGACATCGGGTGCGACCACCGTGGTGATCCGAAGGAAGCAATCTGCGTGGTGCAACGAATGGAACCGTTTCGAGGCGAAGCGGGTAGCCGTCCCCCTCCCCCCGCATCGAACTCCGCTTTTTTGACGGTCGCCGAGTTCCGCGACGGCGCGTCCGCCTGACGGCGCGGTTCAGCGGCTCCGGGCCCTCTCGCCTCGGCCAGGTGTCGATGCGGAATTTGCGATCAGATTTCAGAAACACGCGCCTCCTACCAGGCTGCGTGTGCAAGAATGCGCAGGTGGATGGCAACAGGTGTTCGCATCTGCAAATCGGTATTTGCCCCGCATACATCACAGATCAGTGAGGGGACGTTACGAGATTTGGTCCGTAACTGAATAGAGAACGCAATCGTAGAATCACGAGCACAATGGAAATATACCAACAGGAATCACGTGAATGACATTTGCCTATCCTTTAGATAATTTGTTTCTGTAATGTTAAAGTCTGGGGATTAATGTTTTTATTCGCCCACAATATTATGCCGTATTTGAGGAGGGGGATGCCTACTTGTTATGATAAATAAATTCCTGCCCAACGCTGAGTAATCACATAGTAATATATAAGCTATTAATCATCAATACCTTATACGTGTTGATAAATATGCACATAACAAATTATAATTTAAAAAATTGGAGAGTGAAGACAACTTAAGAATGTTTTGTCAGCACAGCTTTCCTTGAGATCTGAAGTCAAGGTGAACGACAGAATATTTAAAAATTCTAAACAAGCTATCATCTTTAATAAGTACTTAATTGGTGAGTAATGCACAGGGGAATTAAGAGTTTCATGAGAACTAGAAAACTCCATGGCATGTGAGAGACCTAGGACTTCTGAGAGAGACCACAAAATTGTATTCTTCGTAATCTCTTGTTTAGTTTCGCCATCGGAAATGTTTGCCAAGTTGTTTGTTTCTTCAGCGGGTACGGAGTAATTGTGCCAACGCTGTTCCTTCTGTGCATATTGTTGCATCCATCACTAATGTGGTACGAAAGCGCCTGAACGCGTATTTTCATTGAGGAGGTCTTCTTTGGGGTAAGAGGGGGGGTTGCTCTTTGAAGTGGTGCTGCAGCTCAGTGCGTTATTTGTTGCTCATGAATGACTATTCAACGTCTGCTGTGGAACGAATACGCGTTACCTGACTACACAGAACCCAAGCAAACATCTTACTTCCTTAAAGCTCGAGTGCACTGCACAGACAGTATTACGCATGATTTAGCACACGGCAGTACAAAGCAAAGACAATTGTGCATGCTTCTTGTTGTTGGTTTGATGTTAAGAATGTGTAAGCCAACAGATATATAAAATGCATGTGGTTGGGTTAACATAAAAGTGTAGTTGTTTTTTCCACAGTAGCGTTTAAAACACGGAAGCGGCTGCTCACAAATTTTGAACCTGCACTTTTGAGCAGCCGAGAAAAAACAAGCTTTCGTGTTACAGAATGTTACCTCAAATTTACTTACACCCCGAAATTGTTATAGGAGGATTGTTATAGGAGACCAGTAAAGCATTCTTCCTATAGGTTGTAGGGAGAGGCGGAGCGGAGCGTGGAGGAATGACTGAAGCAAGGAGGAGGTGGGACAAGCAATGCGGATGGGGCGAACAGGGCATGCGGCATATCGAGGCGAGGTGGTTGGTCTCTGTAGGGTGGGCTACAGAACAGACTAATGCGATACATAAGCACCAAGGAAATGCCAGGCGATCAGCTAGTAAACAATATATTACGTTGACAAATACAATTCAACAATGTTTCAACATTACTTTGTAAACGAATGCACGGAATCTTCAAGAAAAACGTAACTAGTGACGAGTGGGTTTGAACTCTTGCTATTGAAGCTTACACATTTCGAGTCGAAATACATTCAGAATATTTCTTACAAAAAGTTATTAAGTTACCTTCCCTGACACAAATATCGCTTGCTCCAATTTCTTGTTTCCCTTGTTCACCTCTGTAAAACTTCATTATCTGCAGATTTTCATTTCCTTGTAGGATAACGTAATGACGTAATTATTTTTTAACCTGTCCCGAAATCGTGTGGAATTTATTAAAAATCAATTAATACCTTAACAAAATTACAGTGTAACTGTCATAGATTCATCACGAAGGCACCCTTACTTTACCCAAATTAAATATGTTGTTCATTGATTGATTGTTAGTGATTCCGGGCGCGTCAACTACCGAGGTCATTAGTTCCGTAAGTGTAGTGCATGTTTTTTATCCGAGGTGGCGGTGATCTTTTCCCACTGAATGGTCATATCCGGCGCCGACCTACCGTCGACTAGGGGGATTTTTTCGCAATCACCCACCAGCGGGGCACCGCCCCAACCGGTACATGCACTAAATCACTGACATGCATGGTAGTGTCCCGGCATGTGTGGTAGTGTAGTCCATGTTAGTGTGTGTGAGTAAGGAGTGATGATGAACAAGGAAAGATGTGTGTCCGTGTCCCGTTTGTTAGGGTACTGCTCCGGCATTCGCCTGGTGTTGATCGCAGAAACCACGGAAAACACCCGTTCTGAGCAGCCGGCCGCTAGAATTCTCCTCCAGACAGCGACTAAATTCGACCTAGCTGAAAAGCTAGTATCGAAAATCCTGCCGCCTCTGTCGTTCACGAATCGCCAGGATTCTTCATCATATTTTCCAAACAGCTGGTGCCCCTGTGTGGCCGCGCCCGCTGCGATGAAGCATAACGCAGGCGGGCCCGCAAAGGCAGCGCGCCGGGCGTCTAAGCGAACAGTCGTGTACCGCCGGCGCGACGTCAAACGCAAACGAATGAGGGACGGACGGGCGGGCAGGCGGGTGGGGTGGGCCACGCGGCTGGGAATGTCCGGCGCACTGGCGCAGGAATGCCACTACGCCGGCCAAAAATAAACCAAAGCGCGCGCACAAACAGGAAGAGGCGTGTGCAGGTGAAAGGGATGCCAGCCGGCCGGCACGCGTCGCTACGTCTCGTCACCGAGAGCGTCGGCGGAGCAGGCAGGCCCAGGCCCCGGGCACCCAGCCCAACGATCCACGCGTGAGGAACTGCCATAACCACGGATTGATTGATTTTTTCGTGTTTCCGGGCACGTCAACTGCTTTGGTCATTAGTCCCGTTAGTGTAGTGCATGTTCCTTTCTCGGGAAATGGCGGTGATCTTCCCCCGCTGGATGGCGAGATCCGGCGCCGTCCTACCGTCGGCTAGTGGGGTTTCCCCCTAACCAGGACTCTCCCACCAGCGGGGGCACAGCCCCAGCCAGGACACACTCTAAGCTCCCGACCGGTCTCCCGGAATATGTGGTAGTGTAGTGCATGTTAGTGTAAGTGTGTGTGTGTAAGGGGAGAGGATAGGACAGGACAAGGAATGGGAAGGAAAGATCGCACGCGGTCCGTGGCCCGTTTGGTAGGGTACTGCTCCGGCATTCGCCTGGTGTTGATCGGAGAAACCACGGAAAGAGTCAAACTGTGAGTGGGTGAGTGAGGATTTATCGTTCCCCGGCGCAACTACTTAGTTCAGTAATCCCGTAAGTATGATTCATATTTCATTTCGGGAGGTTGGCGGTGTTCCTCCCTGCTGGAACATCAGGTCCAGAATTGGTCTTCATATGCACAATTATTTTAACGTAGCAGTCAGTAAAAATTAAAATTAGAGAAATTCTCGTCTATTACGCAATACTGAACAACTCTCACCTATGTACTTCATTTTTTATTGTTTGAAATAACTTGTCTCAATTCGGTCAACATTGTTGCCGTTTCTTTCATGATCATCACGATACTTGACCAATCTCCTCCTTAACATCCAGACGATGTTACCGTTAAAATCTCCATCACCCCTCTTCCACTCATTCGTATCAATAATCTGGTTAGTAGTGAAAAAAAATTTTCATCCACACATTCAATTACACTTGTACCGCAACGAATGAAGAAGCAACTTCAAACTAGTGAGAGAACGCAGTTGGGTAACCAATAATTCTCCCCACCATTAATGAAATAGTTCCCAATCATCTGACGTTCACCAACATTCTAGCTTTTTTCTACAATCATAATCGCATTCATCGTAGTAGTTTCATCATCATCATCATCATCATAACCAAAATCATAATCATTATCCACACCACCACCACCACTGAAGGTTTCCCTCCTCGGCTGAGGGCGCGCCTGCTTCTGTTGCATACATTTTATGAATTCGCTACGATACTTGTCTTTATCGTACCCCGTTTCATCATCGTTTACACTCATGAGTCCCCTCCTTGGACGTCATCTCCACTGAGAAGGACCCTCCTCGTTACAATCTTTGTCGCCTTGATCATAACACGTTTCCTCATCGTCATCACTACTGTAGAGGGCCCTCCTCGGCCGCCAGCGCGCCTGCTTCTATTTCCGAACATCTACATTTTACCAATTTGCTACGATCCGTGCCTTCATCGTAGCCCGTTTCATCATTGTCATCTCCACTGAGAAGGCCCTTGGCCTTCATCTCCCATCATCTCCACTGAGGAGGGGCACTTCTCGCAACAACCCTTGTCGCCTTGAGCAAAGCGCACTTCATCATCGTCATCACCACTGAGGAAGGCCCTCTTCGGTCGCCAGCGCGCTTGCTTCTGTTGCCGTTCACCTCCATTTTACCAATTCGCAAACGATCCTCACCGCCTTCATCGCAGCCCGTTTCATCATCGTCATCTCCACTGAGAAGGCCCCTCCTTGACCTTCATCTCCACTGAAGAGGGGCACTTCTCGCAACAACCCTTGTCATCTTGAACAAAACGCACTTCATCATCGTCATCACTGACGAAGGCCCTCTTCGGTCGCCAGCGCGCTTGCTTCTGTTGCCGTTCACCTCCATTTTACCAATTCGCAACGATCCTCACCGCCTTCATCGCAGCCCGTTTCATCATCGTCATCTCCACTGAGAAGGCCCCTCCTTGACCTTCATCTCCACTGAGGATGGGCACTTCTCGCAACAACCCTTGTCATCTTGATCAAAACGCACTTCATCACCGTCATCACCACTGAGGAAGGCCCTCTTCGGTCGCCAGCGCGCTTGCTTCTGTTGCCGTTCACTCATTTTACCACCTTCGCAACGATCCTCACCGCCTTCATCGCATTCGTTTCATCATCGTCAAGTCTTCCACTTTCGAGAAGGCCCCCTCCTTGACCTTCATCTCCACTGAGGATGGGCACTTTCCTCGCAACAACCCTTGTCATCTTGATCAAAACGCACTTCATCACCGTCATCACCACTGAGGAAGGCCCTCTTCGGTCGCCAGCGGGCTTGCTTCTGTTGCCGTTCACCTCCATTTTACCAATTCGCAAACGATCCTCACCGCCTTCATTGCAGCCCGTTTCATCATCGTCATCTCCACTGAGAAGGCCCCTCCTAGGCCTTCATCTCCACTGAGGAGGGGCACTTCTCGCAACAACCCTTGTCATCTTGATCAAACGCACTTCATCATCGCCATCACCACTGAGGAAGGCCCTCTTCGGTCGCCAGCGCGCTTGCTTCTGTTGCCGTTCACCTCCATTTTACCAATTCGCAACGATCCTCACCGCCTTCATCGTAGCCCGTTTCATAATCGTCATCTCCACTGAGAAGGCTCCTCCTTGGCCTTCATCTCCCATCATCTCCAATGAGGAAGGGCACTTCTCGCAACAACCCTTGTCATCTTGATCAAAACGCACTTCATCATCGTCATCACCACTGAGGAAGGCCCTCTTCGGTCGCCAGCGCGCTTGCTTCAGTTGCCATTCACCTACATTTTACCAATTCGCAACGATCCTCACCGCCTTCATCGTAGCCCATTTCATAATCGTCATCTCCACTGAGAAGGCCCCTCCTTGGCCTTCATCTCCACTGAGGAGGGGCACTTCTCGCAACAACCCTTGTCATCTTGATCAAAACGCACTTCATCATCGTCATCACCACTGAGGAAGGCCCTCTTCGGCCGCCAGCGCGCTTGCTTCTGTTGCCGTTCACCTACATTTTACCAATTCACAAAGATCCTCATCGTAGCCCGTTTCATCATCGTCATCTCCACTGAGAAGGGCCCTTCTCGGCCGCCAACGCGCCTCCTCAGCCCCCCTCCGCGCCGTCCGTCCATCCGTCAGCCACACGTCGGCCCAATTACCGGAGCGCGGGCGGGCGCGAGCGACCCTGGCCCGGGAGAGGGGATAATTCCCGCCGCCGTCATTATGTCCCCGCGCCGGACGATTTGATTGTGACATTTCAATAGCACTCGCCAGGAAATAATGGGCTCGGGCGCGCCGGCGGGCGAGGCGAAAGGCGGTGTTATCAGGCGCTTTTTGCCCTAAACGCCTCCCATTACGCGCGTTTCTGCGCATCACCGTCCACTAATTGCGGCGACGCGCTCCGCGGGCGCGAAGGGAAGATAGGCGCGGCGGCACGCACGCACGCACGCACAAGAAACGCTCCGGCGCGTTTCGGGGCGATGCGATTCACGCTGTGTCTTTCCCGCGACGCGACTACGCGTGGGGATGGCAAAAAACATCGATGTTTTATACTAGAAACATTGATATATTAAAATCGATATTTTGCTTCCCATGTTTTCGTCACGTCGACATTTTGTTACAAAAATATCGATGTTTTTTTAATATGTTTTTTATAAAGGGGTTTAGGCACGTTGTAGTGTAGCAACAATCGACAGCAATATCATTGTTTGGCGTCATACTCTTTATCACCCTGCACATTTTGTCTGTGCAATCTGAGAGAATTTTAGGTGGGTTTACTTCGATGGTGTATGAATAGAAGTGACCAAAGGGTAAAGTAGCGAAACACTGATGTTCTTTATTGTTAATTTTATTCTTCACATTAGATAATAATTTTTATTAACACACTACTAACATGCAGGTAACCAAACAATAAAATAGTATTGTAATTTTATACTTATTGTATTTAAAAAACGGATAGGAAAAGTATATTTATTGGTCTATAATTAAAACATCGATGTTTTAAACATCGATGAGTATTCGTCGAGGTTTTATCGACATCGAAAACCCTTTACCGAAGTATCGAAATATCGATGTATCGATGTTTTGGTAAAATTTGCCATCACTAACTACGCCTACCATTGCCACCACCACCGCGGGAGCGTCCTTTTTGTGAAGCTACTTCTTGCGGAAGAACTAATGGAATATCGCTTTGTTACCGATGTCAGAGGGAAAGAAAGGCAGCTGAAATGTTTTCTTGTAGGAATGCGTTGATGCAATTTCGAATTTGGAACGTCACGTTAGCCGCTTGGTTTGAAGAGTGAGAAGGTTAAACGAGCACTCTACTCTCGTTAATCAAAGAAATAGATTGGTGAAGAAGGGCGTCTTTCACAGCAGGGTTTGAACGAGCTGGTGGTTGCATTATCAGTAACACAATGTTACCGTTGTGAATTCATTAAAACTACTATAATACAAAGTAACTAGTTGAATCTCGCGTCGGTGATGCTATGAATTGTTTTAAAAGTATTTTGATGTGTTGAAAATTCCTTTAATACTTCAGTTCTTTCATGCTTAGCTTTGTTCAAATATATTCTTACAGTACGCCAGAGCATTGGACTTACCAATGAATCGTAGTAGATGGTTTTAAACGTAGTAGTAATGTTATATTTCCGTTAAAAAATTTCTCAATGGTCTTGTATATTACCTCCATACGGGATATCAATCGGTAATATTGCAATATCAAAATTATAATGATCGTAAAAATACTTGCAGGAATGAATAATGTTAATAGTTAGATTGAATGATGTGAATAAGGTGAATAAGTTTCAAGTCACATGAATTTGAAAATAGATATTTGCACTCTTAAGCAATGTATTTTCTTTAGTATTGATAATTTTTTTTTCTTATTTAGTTCATATTCTTCAAACTCAATGTTCCAAGGCAATTTGCAAATTTATTATAAAAAATAACCATGCAATATTTCATAACTTACAAATTCTGCCGCGTTTTTCATTTCATATGGCTGGTTTGTAAACAATCAGGATGCCAACCTCATGGAAGAACATAATGGTGCCGTGGATTGAAAGTAACCACGGGTTTAATCAACGCCACCTACATGTATCTATTTAGGTGGCGTTAATTTAATTCCAGGCACACTCGCTAAGATCGCAGCGCCAAAACAAGCAAAAAACAGGTTTTTGGACATTTTTTTTTAATTTTCGGACCTGATCCAAAAACAAATTATCAGTTCCCCATCGGGAGACTGAGACGCGTCGAATGACACCTCGTATGTTTCAATTGGTGCACGTGAAATGGTCTAGCCGATTGACGGGAATCGAGTGCACGCACATACGAACGCCCGCACATCGCTCACTGCTTACTCAAATACTGTATAGGGACGTAATATTGATGACAAATTAACAATAGGTGGTTTAATCTGCCATATGAGAACACACTCATACATATTTTTCTCAGGACCTTTACTTTTCTATTTCAACGAACAGAGATGTTCATCATTAACCATGTTTGTTATTGTGACTTCCTGAAATGACACAGAACGTATACACATGCGCGCGAGAGTACGGAGAAAATCACTGATTATGAGAACAGTCATCTCGGAGGATTACATACTTTAAAAATCCACGATGTTTGTAGGGCGTTCGCACTTGCTCTACTTCTAAGTTACTACGTGTAATGTTTACATATTTACGCATCGTTATCTTCCAGTTGCTCTGCACACTTGCTACGTCACTGTGCTTGCGTGAGTCGTACGAAACGAAGCAGTCCGAAATCTCGGTGTCGAGCGAGGTGGCTAGCACCAGTGCTACCGAGGAGATGCCGCATTTGATGTTTCCACCCCAAAAGATAGAGCAAAATCTTGAATATTAAAGGAAAAGAAGGAAATGGAATTTTAAAATACTTCCACAAAAAGCGAATCAAATTATTTGACGTGTGGATAAGGTAGACGAAGGGAAGTTCCATTTGGTAATCAAGGAACAGAAGTTCTAAAGTAATGAAAATTAAAATTATTTTAATATTGCAAGGATTCAGAAAATGGTGTACCCGTATTGTGTGATTTTCATATAAAATATTTGTTTACATAATAATTGTGATTGGCTTTTACAGTTAACATTTCTTAAAAAGAAATTACATAGAAATATCCTATAATGAATGTTTTCGTTTTCATTGGTTATATTGTTTGTTTGGCATACATTTTGGTTGCTTTATATTTTTATGCTTTATAGAATTTAAGACTAGTATCGTACATCAGTTATAAAAATGCTGGCGAAATCTCGATTTCCGTAATATACGAATTAAAGAATTCATTAGATACACCTAAAATAAAAATGGCTCTTATTTGTATTCAGAAGGATCTCAGGAATAATGCAAAAATATCTCCGATACCTTTAACGAAGTAGCAACTGCCAACGATAATAAAAGAAACGCAACTTGCTGAGAAACAAATACGTTTTGCTATTCGGGGTTAAAATGTATCACACGTTACGCAAGGACAAGATGTGTCAACATGTTTCCAGGAGAATCCGAATCATAAACACAGCTGGAGACCCTGTCGAGGTTTGCCGGTAGTGATATTCTCGATCAAAACACTTGGATGTCGTCGTCAAAAGTAACAGCTTAGAATTCTCTGAATATTCAGTCGACGGCGACAACCAATGGGTAGAGCAACGTTGTGAATATGAGAGCTTGTCGACAGGTCGTAAGGTAAATTCTGGACTGCCACTTAATATTTAAGATTTACCCTAAAACGAGTTTGATATTTTAAAAAATATTTTAATTTTATCACCAGTATTGTTATAGATCAATTCAAATTTTTCAGTTGTACAAAACAGGTCAACAGTATTACAACAATCTAGGAAGATACCTAACTCCACGTAATTCGAAGGAAAATTTATATTTTTTATGGGTAGAAATTTCAAAGTTGAAAATCATGATAGAATAGCTTCAAATTGCGTCATTTCAGTAACCCAAGAAGATAAATGATTCTATTCAAAAGTCGCCCGCGCTTATCGCAGACGTATTCTTTTGAAACTCACTTCCATCTGCTTAAGAGCGCACGGCCTTTCAGGGAAAGCAGCGCCGAATTCTCTCTACTCAACGCTGCCTCCGCTCTCTCAGCAGCCCATCAATACGCACGCATTAATCATTAGCATACTTGATTACACCACCGAAAATTATTAATCTTATTTGCCGAGGTGTCAGAGCCCTAATGGTTATAAATGGTAGGAAATTAAAGACCATAAAAAGTAATGTCCGCGCCGCCAGAGAGCGGAGTGGAGGTGTGGAATCGTGATGGGGCGCCATCAGCAATGCAAAAACCGCTTCTCCGGCCGCACAATGCCGCGAATGACAATGGCTACGGGCGTGCTGCGGAGCCAACGACGGCGGTCATGGTAACTACGGCATGGGCGATGGAAGAAATAGAGGTAATGGCGTCTTCGGCACCGCCATCGGCATGGCGGCATCGACGTGGGGGGAGGGCGGCATTGTTGGTGGCGGCGGGGATGGTGGTAGTTGGTTGGTTGGTTGGTTGTTTTTTTGTGTTTCCGGGCGCGTCAACGGCTTTGGTCATTAGTCCCGTTAGTGTAGTGCATGTTTGTTCTCGGGAGATGGCGGTGATCTTCCCCCCCTGGATGGCGAGATCCGGCGCCGACCTACCGTCGGCTAGTGGGGTTTCCCCCTAACCAGGACTCTCCCACCAACGGGGCACCGCCCCAGCCGGGCAAGCTCTAAGCTCACGACCGGTCCCCCGGAATATGTGGTAGTGTAGTGCATGTTAGTATAAGTGTATGTGTAAGAGGACAGGATAAGACAAGGAAGAGGAAGGACAGATCGCGCGCGGTCCGTGGCCCGTTTGATAGGGTATTGCTCCGGCATTCGCCTGGTGTTGATCGGAGAAACCACGGAAAACTACCGATCAGAGCAGCCGGCCGCTAGAATTCTCCTACAGACAACGACTGAATTCGACCTAGCTGAAAAGCTAGTGTCGAAAATCCTGCCGCCGTCAGGACTCGAACCTAGGACCTCCCGGTCAGAGGTGGTGGTAGTAGTGATGGTAATATTGGTGATAGTGATCGTGTGGTTGTGGTGGTAGCATTGTCACCAGAGGCGAAGGTGGGGGTAACTGGGGCGGCCGTTGTGACAGTATCGGAAGCAGCAATAGCGATTAAAGCGGTATTGGTGGCAGAGGGACGATAGTGGCTAAGTTCGTTGATTACAGGTCAAGACTGACACGATACGTGCATCGCGTTATTCGACCGTACAATCACACCGCCAAAACAGGACGTCGCTCTACTTCAATAGAGGATAGTTTGAGAGTCTATATATTAGAATAGTGCATACATTTCCAAAGGAGGAGGTCGCTTATACAGTTTACTTCGGTTATAGTGAATTCGGATATAGTGAACTTAAGCCACTCGTCCCGTTTCACTTACATTACAAATAGGCATAACAAGATTCAGTTATAGTGAACCTGAACCTTGGGTAGAGTGAATGAAGGAAATAAATCCTGGAAATTAATTGGATTTATTATATGGTTAGGCGATTAAAAGGACCTTCGGATAGTAGGATCGTGTTCCATCAGTGCAAGAGACATTGAAAAGTGTCATGACTGCATTACGATGATTAGAGGCAGAGGACAATGCAGAATCAATTATGGAGAGAGCACGAACTCTGGAGAAGGATCTAATGAAAAATGTGCAAAGCAAACAATTAAAAAATACTTGACGTTTTACACACAAATAAAGATATTGAAATTTTCAGTTCGTGCTGTTAATTAATTTTGCGGTATATTAATAAAATCAATGATTGTGGAGAAATTCCATTTAATTTTGACATCACCGAATACAGTGAATGTCTGTCATAGTGAACCAAACATGTTAGTCCCAAGAAGTTCACTATAACCGGATTCGACTGTACTTACATTTGCTTTGATTTTTCAGTCATTACTTTCGTAAATGTACCCTCATTTAAATGACCGTTCCTTTGTATTAGAGGATATAATTAAATATAAAAAATAATGTATATCAACCTGAATTGTTCAAATAACTCTAGCACCTATACTGTAGGCAATATGTTTTGCAAAACTGATGATTTCTGATGAATATAACTTAAATAATTATAATGAATGATAATTAAATAATTATAATTATAATGAATATAATTTAAATAGCCCTGTGTATTTGAAACAGATATTTTGATAGTAGGGGGGGGGGTACTTCACAGAAAACATTAACTTTTCCAAAATTTGCTTAAAATTGGTTGCAAATGCTTAGATTTTTTCCTGGTGTAAAGCAAAGGACGATTAAAATTGGCGCAGATTGGATTTTCGTTGAACTCTTTTAACATTTTTAATTTGTCCTTGATAATATAAAAACTTATTAGCACGGACCTCTGTATAATAACAGCGGCAGAGTAACGCTCCGTGGCCTAGAACTGGAGACGTCAGGAGGGAAATGAAACAATGAGTACCTGATAATAATATATTGTCCACGGTAATAACAACAACAAAGAGTAATAACAATAATAATAAATATCTAGAATTAATATTTTAGGCCTTTTAAAATTTAAAAGTCACTATATTTATCGAAATAACGTTACATTTCTTTATTTTAACTGTAGCTCTAATATAATAAATTATTATCATATATTAATTTCACTGCAGTATGTGATAGAACGAATCACGAAGAGCTCAAAGAACGTGTGCTACATTTTAAAAATTAGTTCATCAGCTTACAAGACGGGGAAAGAATCTGTAGCAATATTCCATTTCTTGGCCTACTACCCCGAGTATAAACAAATAGGGCAAAACCAGTGAAGTGAAACAACATAATTAAGTTGCATTCAATAATAACTTTCATTTATTTCGACTGAACAGAGTTTGACGAATTCACTGTAATCTGACCCTCATTTCACCACGCAGGTTTGTCTCGAATATAAACAAATAGGGTAAAGCCATTGAAGTGAAACAACATTGAAACAACAAAAAGAAATTGCATTCCGCAATAACTGTTTGATTTATTTCGACCGAACCGAGTTTGACGAATTCAATCTAATTTGACCCTCTACTCACCATGCACAGGTTTGCTCGGCGGAAGAGGCCATCGAGTCTGGCGTTCAACCCCACGGTCGCACGCAGGTTGCCGCGCGCACACACGCACGCACGCGCACACACAGACGCACACACACACACAGACACACGCAGGACGCGTAGCGCCGTATAAGCCGCGCAGGCGCCTAAAATACTCGACAGTCATAGCGGATTCGGCGGCGTGCTCCGCATGGCGAGTGCGAGGCGCCGCGTAGGGGAGGAGGCGCACTTTCATTCGAGGCGCACGGCCGCCCATTTGCCGGGAAACGGACGGCCGCGTTAACTCCGCATCCAATGGATCCTCCTGCGCTCTCTGACAGGGCGGTTACGTGTTTCTCGCCGCAAATACACTTCGTAATAGTTACGAGAGGATTCTAAAAATTGATGACAGAGAGAAGGATGGGAACGTGAATGACTTCTGGAGGCGCATGCACGAGTATCCATTACAGTGAGTAAACGATTGCATGCAAGACATAAAACGTGTCGTCAACATCAGTTACTTTCAATACTAAATATTTTATTACAATAGATGTGGGCTGCGAAAGTACTGGTGAACCAACCCAAACTATTCGCGTTTTGTGTATTTTATTGAAGATGAAACAATCATGAAAATAACCCGACAACTGTTTACAGTGATTCTACCATAACCATTATGTTTGCTCAGCTAAATTTATAATATGACGAATCGTTCATGAATCATCATTCACTTTTACATACCACAATGAATGATATACTCTGAAACAATGCGAATGCAGCAGGTGGAAAAATGAATCACCGCAACGCACGATCGGAATCGTTTCATCTGGTGGTATTCCCCAAACCAAATCTGTCAAACAATAAGATTTCTCAACACTCACTTTTAAAAATGGATGGGTTTGCGACCTAAACTACAAAATATTCCAATACTTTACCTACTGAAACTAATCTGCATTCCTTCCAGAACGTACAGAGCGACGTCTACGCATTGCTTTCCTGTTTTCTGTTAAAATTATATCAGCGTTTCTCGTTTAGAACAAGCCACGGTAAGCAATGTTCTTCAATATAATAATTCTCCAAGAGAAGGTCTCGTCAGCCGACAGATGAATGGAGAAAGCGCGATCGAGACTCGAAATAAAGAAACGGTTGCGCGCGTGCTAGCAAAACCGGCGATGCCGTATCGGGAGCGACCGGCATTCCACGCCGATTGCGAAACGCGAAAAAAATAAGAAGGAGAAAGAAAAAAATACCGGCGGAAACGTCACCAGTTGCGTAGATATGCCGTCGAAGAGCGGCCGCTCGCGTCTTGGATGGCGGACGCCCACCTGAACCGGACGCGCCGCGTGCCTCCATTCACAAGCAGAAAAGTGCCGGCGGCGCGGCGGTGGCGGCGGCGGGGCTATGTCGGTGGGGCGGCGGCGTGGCGGCAGCTGCGGCGGGGCGCTGGCGAGGCGGAGCAGCAGCGGGGCAGCGGCGGAGGGTGGCAAGAGGGCGGCGGGACGGTGGCGGGACGGTGGCGGGACGGTGGCGGGACGGTGGCGGGACGGTGGCGGGACGGTGGCGGGACGGTGGCGGGACGGTGGCGGGACGGTGGCGGAACGGTGGCTGGGCGGTGGCGAAGCGGTGGCGGGGAAGTGGAGAGGCGGTGGCGGGGCGGCGGTTCGGGCGGCGGTTGGAGAGGTGACGCGGCGGTGGAGGCAGCGGGGCGGCGGGACAGCGGCCGGATGACGGCGGCGGCGCTTTGGTGGTGGTGGCGTGGCGGTGGTTGGCCGTTGATAGGAGGGGCGGCGGGGCGATGGCAGCAGCGAAGCGGCGGAGGAGAGGGGCGGCAGCGGGGAAGCCGCGGGGCGGTGGCGGGGCGGTGGCGGGGCGGTGGCTAAGGTGAGGCGGCGGAGGAGCGGGGAGGTGGGGCGGTGGGGCGGAGATGGCGGAGCGGCGGCGGCGAGACAGCGTGAGGGAGAGGAATTGAGATCACGTGACGTGGGGCGCATTTGCTAGAAGGTCGGCAGCGTTCACGCGTGAAATATGTGTGACACGTCGTGTTCTGGATTGGAAAAAGTAACGTTCGGCACGCAAGTGATCGGTGTGGTTTTGCGCAGCCCGCTGCTAGTACGCGCGAGGCGGGTGTACGATCAGATCTCGTTCACTGCGAAAAACTGTGTGCTTGATATTGTGTACCTTGCTGAACAGCCCGTAAGTTTGATAACATTATTTTTCATTATTAGATTTCACTATGAAATAAATTTTAAAAAATACAAAGCTTGGGTTATTTGAAAACAGTTTAAATTAACCTTGAAAAGTTGATGTTGCTATATCGTCACGCGACTTTCGGCTCAGTTCCAAGTTCATTTGTATGAGATTAGCATTATATGCCAATCTCACAAAAAGGTTTGGAGGGAATTAATGTGCATGTATGGAGAATACCATTTTAGCTTGTAAATTCTTCGCGCTTTGAATCCTGAACACTTTTCACACTGTTCCTCAAATTTAATATCCAACTACAGGATGGTTCAGAATAAATGTTACAAACTTATAGGACTTTTAGGGTCGATGATGATAATGTTTCCCCAATCAATATACAGTGAGAAATCTCATAAAACTAAGTTTCACGTATGAATTGTTTTTGTTCATCGCGCCCTTGTTGTGGGTAAACTACATGCACTAGTGGATGACAAGTATACGTTCCCACGTAGTCAAAGAGATTCCGAGTACTGAACCCTTAGAACACTATAGGTGTGTAATTCATTGTAAATCTTCTCTACGTAAAATTAGGTAATTGGAGACTTGCTGATTTCAAACATTTCATGAGACTATAACTTCTTGTAAAACATTTTCAACTAACAAACAATATTTCCGCTAAGATTCTACAAATCAATTGGAACAATACTCGAATTTCCAGTCACAGTAGCACTACAACTTCATTGCCACATCAGCTGCTAGATTTGCTACCAGTCTGGGTGATAAATTTTAAGTCTACCTGTTTCCTTTCACCTACTTTCAATTTCTCTACCTGGTATTTCAACGTAATATTGTAAACGAAACTGTTTACCGCTACATAAAATACAACACTATTAACACTATTAAGGAGGAGAAAAACCTATTAATTTGCTTTTGAACAGTCATTGTAAACGGCAGTAGTACATCAATTCAAAGGACTTTTTTACAATGAATTTTAAATATGCAAGTAAAACTGAGAGTTTTGCGCTTTCTACAACAAATACATCCCCACACGTAGACTGTTAGGATCATTAAAAGACAATTCCAGTATCGCTTTTCCATTGGTAAATATTTGCGTCCACTTCATCAAAATAGTTATCTCTTTCTTTCTCATTGTCTAGAGGACATTTTATCGGTAGATAACGTCCCAAAATATAAGAGTGAAAGATGTTTTCATTGCCAACATTTTTCGTTATTACATTAGCATCTAAGAATGTTTTAGACACTATCATCAGATCTGCTCTCTGGAAGCCATTAGTCGAATTTCTAGCTTCCACACAGCATTTTTCTGAGGTGCAGCTCGCTTTCTCTCCCTTTATAGTTCCCAGGTTTAATGTTTACACACGTTTTAAGTTATTTAAGATTACATAAAACCGTCAATTATATATAAAGTTGTATTGTAAACGGCACAACGTAAATTCATCAAGAAAGAACGAAAAAAAGAAAGAAAGAAAGAAAGAAGGAAAGAAAGAAAGAAGGAAAGAAAGAAAGAAGGAAAGAAAGAAAGAAGGAAAGAAAGAAAGAAGGAAAGAAAGAAGGAAAGTAAGAAGGAAAGAACGAAGGAAAGAAAGAAGGAAAGAAAGAAGGAAAGAAAGAAGGAAAGAAAGAAGGAAAGAAAGAACGAAAGAAAGAAAGCACGAAAGAACAAACGACAGAAAGAAAAAACGAACGAAAGAAAGAAAAAATAACACAAGAAAGAGAAAAAATAAAACGGAAAGAAAGGTGACGCCCCTTTGATGAGGTCATCCGAGGCGAGTCCGTCTAGAGACGCCTCGCTCCACATCGCTTCACAGGAGGGCGGCGGAGCCCAGCTCGCGCATGCATTAGCATGATATTCGCGGGGAGGGCTGAATATGCATGGGCGCCGGGCGCTGGCGTCCGCGGCCTCCGTGTAAACACTTCCCCCCCTAATGAATGAGAAAGACCGACCCATCACGCGACCACCCAGCGTGCGCACACCACGCGCGGCGCATTTGCGCTCGCACTTCCACACAACGACCAGGTAGCTAGGTCGGATTCGGCCGCTATCTGGAGGGGAATTCTGGCGGTCGGCTGCTCTGATCGGCTGACCGGGTGCGGTATCTCAATGCATCAACTGATGTTACTGGAGTGCCTCTAACTGGGAGGTCCTGGAGTAAAATTCTAGTAGCCGAGTACTCTGATCGATAGTTTTCCGTGGTTTCTCCGATCAACACCAGGCGAATGACGGAGCAGTACCCTAACAAATGGGCCACGGACCGCGCGCGATCTCCCTCTTCCTTGTCATATCCTCACCCCCTTACACACACATGCACTAACATGCAGGCTGGAGCTGTGCTCCGCTGGTAGGAGATACTTGGTTAGGGGAAAACCCCGCTAGATGACGGTAGGTCGGCGCCAGATCTCGTCATACAGGGGGGGAAGATCACCGCCACCTCCAGATAAAAACATGCACTACACTTACAGAACTAATTACCTCAATAGTTGACGTGCCCGGAATCAGTAATCTATCAATCTAATCGGATGTATTCCGTGATTTCTCCGTTCAATACTAGGCAAATGCCGGCGCAGTACACTGAGAAAAGGGCCACGGACTGATCTATCCTTTCTATTCCATGTCCTTTCCTCACCCCCTGATACATATAACCGCTGTAGGAACGTAATTCTGTACTTGCAATAGGAGAACGTAAGTTTCAGTTACAGGCACTGCACTATCTCACATATCAGGAAAGCAGGTAGGAACTTAGAGCATGTCGTCAGAGCTGGGGCGCTGCTACGTTATAAGGGAGATACCTGGAGAAAAATCCCTCTGCAAAGGAACCTGAAGGTCAGAGACGGATCTGACCATCAAGCGGGGTAGGAACACCACAACCTTGAGGCCCAAAAACATTCACTATCCCAACAAGTCGAATGACCACACCAGTTGACGTGCCCCGGAAAATTAATTAATCTGCTAGATATAAAAAATGTGCGGTTGATTATTTATTGTTTCCGGTAGCGCCAGGTAGGTTATTAGTCCAGTAGATAGTGCAAATTATCTCTTGGGAAGTGGCGATTGGCCTGTCTCGCTAGAACGTCAGATTAGGCACCAGCCTAATCGTCGGCTTAAGGAATATTCCCCATCTAGGTATTTCCCCAGAGAAGCATCTCCCCAGCCGGGACAAAATCAAAGCTCCCGACTGATCTCCCGACACGTCTGGTAGTAGTGTCCAAGTAATTGTGTGTGAGTGTGTGTGTGTGTAGGGGGCCGAGGACAGGAAGAAAGCATATCGCGCGGTCCGCAGCCCTTTCGTAAGAATACTGCAACGATATTCCTCTGTTATTAATGAAAAAAAGCACGTTAAATTACCAATCAGAGATGCGGGTCGCCAGAATTCTCCTCCATACAGCGGTGAAATTTGACGTAGCCATGTAGCAGGTGTCATAAATCCGCCACCTTTGACATGTAGACGACATAAGGTGAGGGAGTACGCAAATGGAGAAAGATAAACCCCGGGTTAGTTACGAAAAGCAGTTTATTACGTTCTCTAGTTGCGAGTGCAGAATTACATTCCTACAGCGGCTATACAGCCAACCTTTCGACTAACAGGTCGTTTCCACAAGGGGAGGGGAGGGTTGTCAGGCACCGTTGGCGGCGACGAAGGCAGATAGGCTGGCGGTGGGTCACTTGGGATTCGGCACAGCGACGATTCCCGCCTTGGTCAACCCGAGGGCAACCGAATACTGACTGGGACGCCGTCGATTCCTACCTCGCTCACGAAGAGCGAAAAACGAGCGATAATCATATACCGGCGGGGATCATATACCGCCATCCAAGTCCACCCCTGCGTCCACGGTGACGGCGTTGCCCTAGTTTGCTGGCACGCACAGGGGTGCGGTGGTGGCGAGCGGCCAGCTTGGCCATCTGGAAACGATACCAGCGCGGCCCGGAGGGCGAGCAGGAGAGGGTCGCAAGGCGGCTGGGCTTCACCACACTGACCGGATTCGATCACCACGACCTCACGGTGAAAGATGCTGCAGAGGCAAGTGTTTTTTATTTTTATTTTTTTAAATTTATTTTACGTCAAAAAACAGTTAAAACTGCGTATGACGTGCTATGGGGAAAAGTGAATTGTGTGCACATTTTCAAAATTCTGTGATTCCTACACTAAGTCATATACTACTTAAATTTTGGAAAAAAACAACAACAAAAAACACTGGGCTACCGCAGCCTATACGCGTGAAGCGGGGCACCGTAAGTCTATGCGTTAATGTCGTATCGCAGATTACGGCTAACGCTCAGGATATTAAAAATAATGCGTTGAACTTAGTTACGCATGTTTCTTATTGACATAAAAAGTAACGCTTATTTCGCATTGGACTCTATAGTTTCAGTGTACGCGATATTCATTAATAAAAACATTTTGGAAAGAAAAAAATGTTTAGAGCTGTATATGAATTCTTTCTTTTGAATTACTGTATCCGAATTTCGTGTAACGGCCCCATTGTCACGGCAGTTTTCGTACACAAATAAGATAAATAATTAAAATATTATTAAACCAGATATCATGTCTTGCAAGATTATTCCACACATTTTCACGACGATATGTCACGAGGTTGTCTCACGTTGTAACTTTTCACACACACGGCCATACTATTCCATTCACGGTGCATTAGTACGTGATTTCTTCAAGATGTTCTTATCACACATTAACATCAATCATCGTTATTCTGTTCATTGATGTCTGATTATCACTTTCGTCTGAGGAACGTAATCTACGTCTTAAAGGACATTGTGCATGATTGCGTCTTCTCACGTATTACCCACTCCAAAGCTCTCTCGCTGTGTGGTCTAAGAAATGCCGATACCTTCCATCAGCTGAACACACACAATCTCTCTATTAGCGAGTCATAAATAAAAGCACTTAAGTTGTAACCGAACAAATCGTATTGTGGAAGCGTTTTCTGACCATATCCTTTCGACAAGACACCTTTCGCGACTTTTACATACAACAAAAACAACCTCACGGAAGCTTGCAAAAACAAGTTGCATACGCCTTCATGTCACACTGACAAGAATTGCCCATTTACAACATTCCAACGCTTGCATTGAGCCGGCCCCTAGTCTCGCGAAGTGGCAACACCATGGGAGCCCCACCTCGAGCGAGTGGCACACAACAAGAGGCGAGGCGGCGTAGAGTGGCCGAGGCGGCGAAGTCGATCTGGCAGTCGGCGCGCGTCGCTGGCGGCAGCGGGGCCGGGGGCGGGGCCGGGGGCGGGGGCGGGGGCGGGGTTGCGGGCCGGCACGCCGCAGCCACATCCGCCGCGCGCGGGAGCGTGCGTACGCGACAACACTCGCCCGCCCCCGCAGGTGCCTGCACCCGCCGAGGCGCTGCCGTAAGGCGCGTCTATGGTGCGAAGACGCACTTGCCAAACGGATAGGCCTTTTGGATGAAAATGCTTTTGGATTTGGTGGGTAACGCTCAAAATAAGGCATGTGCCCTTTTCCCGTTTTGGACGAATTTTTACAAACAGAACAAACTATCTGTAGATGAATAGAAGAATTCTTCCAGATTGTCTTTATATATATATATATATATATATATATATATATATATATATATATATATATATATATATATCAATGTTATATTGTGTATTCAATGTTTTAATGACTATCCTGATAATAAAGGATTGTCCTAAAATCATTGGATATAATTTATTAACATAAAAACTATTTGATTCTGAAATATGCTCAAAAATTACAATATCATTTTTTTGGAATTTTGTGGTTTAAAGTTCCTCGCTACGACTTCGATTAAATTCATTATTCACAACTTTTGGCTAAGGTAAAACCTCCAGGGATGTAAGTCCCCCCTCCAAAAAACCGATGCAAGCCTCTTAAAAACTGATTCTTATTTCGCTCAATATCCAAAAGATCTGGGATGACATTCACTGTGTGTGCGTTACAAATTAAAATGACACATAAAAAGGCATATGTGGAGTACACATTCCACTTGAAGCTGTAAAAATCAACTGTCATAATGAAAAAGGGGTTTGCGGGACAATAACCAAGATCCGTCGGCTACACTAAAGGACACGAATGGTTTCCACGAAACCCCACAATAATCGTAAATCGTGAGATCAATGGCTATAAATTTTGTGAGGGACACGCCGAAAAGAAACACGAATCGTGTTTCTAATTATACCACAATATTTCAGAGACTGCGTTCTGGCTTAATTACACGTCATTTGAACTAACCGAAGAGTAAAAAACCAAGCAATAAAACACTGCCTAATTGAAATGTCGATTTCAATACAGCGTGCGCTGCACTGACGCTAATGGGACCGCCACGAGACGTATGAAGTGAGAATCGTTTATCGGAAGCTACGAAAATGAAGGAATTACATGTTTTACGATGGATGAAATTGACACAAATTTTGTCCTGACGATTCATAACTTAGCTATTTGCCAACTCCTAAAAATGAATCAGAAACGGAGCAAATTCCATATTTTCCGTTGTTCACATTTTATGATTTAGACAATAAACGGGGCTGAATATTTGTCTGATAAGAGAATTTTGAAATAGAATAGAACAGTAATCCCACGCGTGTTTTGAAAATGACATCTCAAGAACAACGAATGTGAATTATCAAATGACACGTTTTGTAGCAGAAAGCTTATTGCAGTCAATCTAGGAGTATTTATAGAACAAGCACACCTAATCTTTGTAATCAAGAACAAATATTATCGCACACATTTCGGAAAATATGTAACGTGTTATATTCGTTTCATACTGCGTGAATAATGTTTAAATAGAAAAGGGGAGAAAAGTAACCTGGAAGGTTGATCTGAGCAACAAATCTTTCATCAAATTGCCTGTTCCTACAATGAATCTATTGACAACAATAAGTTCTTAGAATATTTTCCCTCTGAATTTATGTAAATATACAGTAGGTGACATACAGTCAATTGGTGAATAAATATACACGAGCAACATAATATAAGCAAGTCATGAACGATGGTCTAGGAATAGAATTGTGGCTTTAAACTTAGTATACATTTAAGAAATTGAATTAGGAATATTTTGCCTTTCAACATACAAGTACGTCAAGTACTGAAGTATACTCGCACTTCAGTACAAGTAATTCCAGTACATACCGTCATGTGTAGTTCCTTTTTCATTTATTGAAATAAATTGTGCGAATTTCGAAATCTGCTTAACCCCAAGGAAGAGATATTGCAATTCTTATTCATTTTGTATGTTGTAGCGGAAAGATGCGTTTCTAGTTCACCTCTTTGAGGTGTATACTTCAAATTATATTAACTGAACTTCATCTACGTCAACAGATAATTTTCAGTGAAAAGTAGACAAAATTTCGATTCAAAATATTGAGTTTTCATTATTAGAAGTTTCTTTCAAGTCTGAAACATTGTTTAATTCATACATTCTCGTAGTTTTGAAGTGACGGTTAAACTCGCGTAAAACTGCAACCGCAACAAGTGTACTGAAAGCGAGAACAGGACAATTGGTTCGCTATTTGTGAACAGGAGGCGGTGGCGGCAGGAAGGCACTCGAGGAAGAGTGGCGGAGTCGGCCTGCGGCGACACAAGGCCACGTGACTCACCGCCCATGTTGGACTTCCTAGCGCATAATCTATCTAGTTCCGGCGTGTTGTGGTGTTGCTTCATGTGGCTCCATCACCACCCAACAACGCAGACGCGGTCGCTGAGTCGAGACACGTGCCCATCAGTCATTGCGGTTAAACAAGATACCGCGATGCAACGATATTGGTTCGAAAAATCAAGGTGTGGAGAGTCGGCGAACAATGTTTTGAATGAACTGTCAACGCAGTGCTCGTCAATGCAACTATCTACTATAATAATGATTCGCAGACATTTTGTTTTAACAGGAATCAACAACCATGTCAAATTATCTTACGCACAACTAATTTCTAGTACAATTTTTGTTTTATCGGCGTACAAAATGGAATCTAACAAAAGTACATTTCGTCAATTAATGTATTTTTTCGCGTATTCTAAACATGCTTCATAATGTTTTGTTATTTCATTTTATTTTAACAATCTCATTCCTTCGACGCGTCAATCCGAGCATATAAACAAAATTAATTCTCTATCCTGATGATAACACTAATAGAACGCCACGAGACACATTCACCGAAATTCAAGTGAGTTCACGAGTGTCAAAAATAGGAAAGTCCAAACACTTACGCAACAACGAAAAATCCAACAGCTGCTCCTCCCGGGCTCGTCAAGTTCGTTTGTTTCCCCCTCACCACCCGATGAACACACGGCAGACAGTGCACGCACAGGTGTCACAAAACAAAACAGCCTTCACAGCACAGACACTGGCACATGTGGCGCCTCACCAGCACGTGCGGCTGGCGCGGACGAGAGATCGCGTTCGGAATCGAGAGCCGAGCACCACGCGCGAGACGACCGACGCGGAGGACACGCGGGGCGCGACTGCCGAGCGCGGAGGCGGCGGCGGCGGCGGCGGGCCGGGCGCGCCGCGGCGTCTCGCGCGGGCGGGCGCTCCCATTGGTCGGCGCCCGCCCTCCCCCCGCGCCGTCCTGTCGCCACCGCGGGAATCTCCCTCACGCGGCTTCTGGTGGCCGCGGCCTTGTCGGGGGCTGAGCTGCAGTCGCCGCCGCCGCCGCGGCCTCGTCGCTCGCAATTGGGCTGCTGGACGCGGCGGTTCCCTCCGACTGCAGCCCCTGCCGGCCTTGAGCGCCGGATCGCGACGATGTTGAACTGGCCGTGACAAATGTCGCGCTGTACGATGTGGGTTTCGTTCCGAGCGACACGAAACAAATAGCCCGACACACACAAACGTGGATCAGCAGATCGAAATGTGGATCCTCAATTCATATGAACTTATTTGATTTCTGAACGTAATTTGTTTTTATTTCTGAACGTATTCAAGACATAAGACGAATCATAAACGTTACGTTCAATCAAAGAATTAAGAAAATATAATTATCATATTGTAAGATGTATTATTTGTCATTGTGTTAACAGTACTAGCAGAATTACACTGACGAAACTGCACGAGGCAGACCATAAATCCCGAAGACACCGGTCTCCCAGGTTTTTACTATTGCTCATCCACTGTAGTCGTTTACAGGATGTAGTCATTATAGGATGTAGTCATTACAGGATGTAGTCATTATAGTCAATATCCTTAAAATTAAAATATCTTCAGTCTAATATTTATTATTGGTTTCTTCTCATTTAATGTCATTTTCGTGCTTTTGATAGCAGAGCGTTTAGCAGACAGGCGGTAATGTGGGTTGTGTACATATTGAGTTGAAAAAGAAATGTGCAGAACTCGTTCTTGCAATTTGCAGAGCTTATTACCGTTTTCCCTTAGAGCAGGTACGTCAAACTGCGCTCGCACGAGCTATACTTGCCCGCCTCGGAAGCCCGGTGCTTCTACGTGCATGGGCAACTTCCCCTGACTCCGCACTCATTTCCCCTTAAAATCCAGAAAAGGATGTATATGCGCAAGCTGAAGCGGTGCGAGGCGGTGAATAGTGGCTTCATACAAAAATATATTTTCTTTTCCAGATTTTTTTTATCAAACCATCAGGATTTGAATTAGGTTATACTCTTTACTATTTATTGCTATTTCATGTTTATTTTCTTTTTAAATTCTGTATTGTATTTACATTTTCAAAGGTCAGGAATTGGTTTGCATGGCGAATTCTTTCCTTTTTTGTTTTGTTTTGTGTTTTCAATGATTCAGTTATTTACTGTACTTAGCAATATCGTGAAATAAATTAACAAGTCTCTACGACAACAATTCTCGCTTACGGACGGACAGCACTTTTAATGGACAAGAACCTTTTTCTGATAAACCTAACCTGAACGTAGAAAGTTAATGCTATTAAATGACTCATAAGTAAACACGATTACAAAATCAAGGTAGTTTCGGTTCAAAATGATTAATTTTACTCTCAATTGAGAATTTGAAATCTGACTGATGTGTTATTTCATTTTAATGGTTCATTTCTTTGCTAGAAAGAGAAAATGGAATTAATATACCTAAATTAGTGACAACTGTCATGGAACCTCTCCCAAAGACTGTTGTTGGCAGCCATCCAGTGACGTACTTCTACTCTTGAGCTCTTGTACAACCCTTACTTTTAAATCTCGCGCCAATATCTCTGGACGTAGTGTCCGCGAACTCTAGTTATCTTGTTGCCTTGCCCGCGACCTTGACAAGCCTGCCTTGGAGAGTTAAATACGATGCGACAAGGTATTAGCTTCCATTTGCCTTTGGGCCATTTACGTGCATAGTACCACCTGTTCAACAAGCTTATTATAAACGAAACTCTTCCTACATAAATGCGAACGTCTGAATCATTTCAAATCTCACACTATTATCATAAATAATTACAGATTTCAATTAATTATTTTTTCTTCTCCTGGATTTGAATTTGATTTTTTCTTGTACGTATCTTTTAATTGTTAGTTGGAATTTTATAAAACAAGCTTTTTCTTTCCATCACATCAACACGTTTGACAGTAATTATGTACAAATATACTGTCTGTTTATAATATTTGCAACACATATCTCGACACGTATCTCCGTCTTTCCATAGCAGATTCATGCTCTGGCGATTTAAACGTAACAGGAAGTAATGCGTCTTCGTGTTACTTAAATAACAAATTAGACGCGATGCGATAAGTACTTTTAAGAACTGTGTTCATTAGTATCTACCACACGCTTACATGGTCACCTTTTTCAGAAAGTCATCCTTGTTATTTGAATGCCGTACTGACCTTGAACAGTGAACTGCAGGGTAAGGAAATCATGCAACTATTCACTCAGTACTGCACTTTGTGAATCAAGGAGCAGAATGCAGAAAGAAAGCGATATATTTGGAACAGTGCACAGTACAAAACTGATATATGTGAGCTCAATTTTATAGTACACAGCCTATTTGTAAAAAAAAAGAGAAACACGAAAGAACGCATGATGTGAAAAAAAGACCAAAAAGGAAGAAACACGGAAATGGGAAAGTGCGAATTCCATTTGCTCGAACAATACTTTTCCCGTGCGCCGGTTCTCATAGATGCGAGAATAAGCGTCAGATTGCGCAATACAAAAGACAAAGTTCTGCGAGAAGTGCTAAACAGAAATCATGTAACAACTGCAACGTAAAAATCCAATGTGCTTTCTGCACTTTCTGACTAGCAACAAATATGCCTTACATAAAATCTACTTCTCCCCCCCCCTACGTATTATCAAGATTAATATTATTAGATTATCAAGTAATAAGTTTAATTTCACTTACAGTTGCAGATTCTACGGGCTCTGAACAGTTGGGAATCAAAGGGATCGAACCAGCAAAAATGTAATAGAATATTTAAAAACAAATAGTTTTAATGCCCTTAAACGCTTCATTTAGGAGTTATTTAATGATATAAATTAAAAAATCCGGAAGAGTGTTGCGGGTTGCATTTGATATTAATATTTCAATGCGTATTTTTAAACAAATCCTTCACATTTTTTAAAGTCAAAGTGCCATTAGTCACGTCTCCGTGAAATTATCTTTCTTTAGAGACCTCATTTATTAAGATTGGTTGCGTGCGAGAACCGCAAAAGGTATGTAAACTACTAAAATAATATAGGAGATGATAATAATAAGTGTAGAGCAAATACAGAAAGCAGTAATGCTGGACAGTTGCAGAATAGTAAGAGATATCCTGAGATGTACTGCTGATTGGTACACAATTGGTTGAAATGTCTAGAGAGTAAAATTTGTTGGTGTCTCGTCTCTGCGAGATCGACCGAGCCTAGACTGGCAATTGTCAGGTGAATGTTCCTGTACATAGTGCAGAGAGTAAAAAATTCGTAATAATAATAATAATAATAATAATAATAATAATAATAATAATAATAATAATAATAATAATAATAATAATAATAATTGTGAGATATTCATTGGCGCAAGCCAAGAAAACCATTGAAAAATGATAAACAATTTAAACGATGAGTCAATGGAAATTCCAATATCTAAACAGGTACTACATGGAAATATTTAACTGTGATCATCAAGGCAAAGTAAGAATAGCTTCGTTCTCTAATACCATAAATGGGAAGGCATGGATTATTATCTTGTTAAAACATAATAATACCGTATGTTATCACATTCAAATGATCTCTAACTTTAAAATGATTCATCTGATATTTCTAAGATTGAAAAATTGTTGACCATAATAAATAAACACTGCGAATATTAGTATTAAGAATTAAATTTAGTTCAAAATGTGAAATGATCGTCAGAACTGTCACTGAAATTAATAAAAGACTATTATTAGCAGAAAGCTCTTGAGTCATTTATTAAAAGTGGTCATCTCTTGTTCGATATTAAAATTGTTGACATAGGTCGTAAAATGATATTATATATGGACCACCAAACTACTGCAGGATCGAGGCTTAGGGTTTCGTTTGATTACATATTTTCCCAGTAATCACTGCGATCAGGATTAAACGCCAATCACATTCCATCTTCGCTGCAGGCAAGGGCCGTGCGAGGGACGTGTGATGGAGGGAGCCATCCTGCCGATCGTTTCGGAGGGGGCCATCAGAGATTTTTGGTAATTAATAATTTGTTATTATATTGTATACTAATTTTGTAGTGCATATTCGATATTATACAATATTATTTTTTTAAATAAATGCATTATTCTACGTTCTCTGGGATGGCTTATGGGCAGCGCACTAGCTTCCCGTGCTGTGGTTCCCAGGTTCGATTCCCGGTCGAGACAAAAATATAGGTGTAGCTTTCCTTTAAAATCGTCCCAGTTTCTGTAACTGTGTGACGAAAAAAAGCTCAAGCAGGCGGATCTTGCTAGTTATGGTGAAGAGAATACGTCATGCTCACCTCATGTCGCTCTTACCACCAAGCATGGGAATTTAACTAGGCATGGGGGACACCGGCAGCTGGCGGGCGAAGTCGGACAACCGACCCAATAACGCCAAATACATACATACATACATTATTTCAATAGATTAGCATGTACTCGGCTTCTGACGGCAGGTTTTTCCCCCTTCAGGGGTTTTTTCCTCAGCCGTACCTTATGGTCTCTTTTCCGCGGCTTTGATGCGAAGGAGGGACCATTTGGGGTGAATACCAGAATTCGAAAGGTTAGAACGCTGTAGAATGTAGGTATTGTAATGGCTTAAAGGCCTTCGGCCTAGCCACATTGCATCAAGATTTTTACTTTGCCTGTAATAATTACCTATTAAATAAATAAAAAAATTATTTCAACGTAAATAAATATTTAAATAAATTTCGCCAAAATTCTCTAGGTTTTGGGGGAAGGGGGCGATGCCCCCCCCGCTGGATCCACCATTGGTGAGAGGGGGCGCCACTGACCGCCCGAGGCTGGCGCGGTCTGTTGGCTGCGCCGAAGGCTGCCACGGCGGCCGGGCCGAGCGGGGCCGGGCCGGGGGCAGTAGCCTCTCGATTAATTTAACCCCGGGGGCGGCGGGCGAGGCGGGGGCGGGGGTGGGGACGCGCGCCTGCGCGGGCGCGGCAGCTGCTAATTGACAGAGCGGCAACGAGCCGCCGGCGGCGGCGGCGGCCGACGCAATTGCGACCAGACGCGCGTCCTTCTCCCGCCTCCGCCTCCGCCTCCGCCCCGCCCCTGTACCCCTCGCCCCCGCCACAGTCTCCTTCCCCGTTTTCCCAATCGCCCCCGCCCCCCTTTCCGCCTTCCACCATCATCCTGCCCCCCCCCCCCTCCGCGTGGACTGACCAGCTCCACCGCAGCCCATTACGCCGTTGATCACTCCCCCTCGCGCCTTCAGCCACCGTTGCCTTCTCCTCAAGCGGTTCCCCTCACCCATCAATGGCCCCGGTGGGGGCGCGGTGTTTGTGGTCGCCGTCTAATTCATCCAACAGCTGAAGAACGCCGGCCTCCCATGTTCGCGACAGGACGCAATATGCTCTGAGCGGAACGAAATAAGTGACTGGTGCAACATGATGGTTTCAAAATAGTCGGTTGGTTTTACTCTCTGAATTACAATAACTAATAGATTCACACTTCTTTCTCGAATCTCATTGGCAATATGACGTCGTAAATCGTGATGGTTACGTGAGATCATTCACTGTAATAAAAAAGCCACCTGTCGAAGTTTATTCAATTTTATACTACTTGAAACTCATTATTAAGTGTTTACTTCTTAAAATTATATCGTTTTAAAAGTATTTCTATCGCTTTATATGTTCTTATAAGAATTACGAAAGATAACACACTATAACACTACAGCTTACCAAATACGAGTGTAACCTTCATGCTTACATTAGCGTAATAGAAACGGAATTCCAAAAAAGATTATGATTATGACTCAAAAATTGTTTTTAATCCAGATAATCGTTTTAAAGAAATTAGTAGATACGATATACAATTAAGAACTTTTCCAGCACTTTGCCATACGTACAACTGCATTTGTGATTCATTAGTAATCTTTCACAAACACAGGTTGTGAACCCTGAAATAAAATGACACTCGTGCAATGAACAGAAGCGTATCTAATAGACCCGAAGATGTGGGTTTGGAAGTGGAGATGATCAGTTAGGGACAACAAGAATTTTAGAGGTTCATGAAATGTAGGATCTGTAATGAAAACACGTAATATCAAGGTAATATAAATTTTTTTTTACACGACTGAAGATTAAGAGAGTTACGACGATTATTCGATTTGGTGACTTTCGCGGGGAAGTCCTTGAATTACTAATTCGGACCTCTGCGACAACCGGCATTCACTTTGTGGTATCCGACATCCGCAATACCTTTTCGTTTACTACCCACTGTAACTTAGGGCACTTGCCTGAACGGTTAATTTTCTTTAAACCTGTAGTTCAAACACAATGACATTCCCACCTGCTCGTGGATGTTCCCTTTGGATTCATTTTGATGTCTTTAATTTCTTATTGACGACTATTCCAGTTAGATATTTTGAACAGCATGAGCTCTTTTCTCTAACAGTACCTAGCTGCATTAGACGACTCTTTGCTGAGTTGACATTTACTGAGAAACATTATTAAAGGGTGAAGAAGAAGAAGAGAAAGAGTTAAGATATATTTCAGCGTGGAAAAGCAATATTATTGGCTAAGATTTCAGGTATGATTTATTTGTTCAAACGATGTCCATATCCATCCCAGACGTAAATGTAAAATAACCCCCCTTTTTTGTTTTTGTTTATTGTTCACAGTTGAGGCTGTCGGGTAATGACAACTGACATTTCTGGTGAATTTTGAATTATTGATTCTAAGTGGAATAAGTGGGAGCTATCTTATTATACATTTTTTAAGAATGTTCCTTACATCATGCCATTCCATTTTGCAAAATTTCAAGAATAAACAAAAAATGACAATGAATTAATTTGGCTCATACTGATAAATTAATGTAGTTGGTAATCACAAATTGATTTTTTTTCCTTCTTCTGCGACACGCCAGGTAATATTAATTACATCCGAATCATTAAAAGTCAGTTAATATTAATTACATCCGAACGCCTCAACTGTAATTTTTAAAATTGTGAATTAATTAAAGTGATTAGGCGGAAGAGTAGGCCTTAAGGCCTGAGCCTCGCCACAAATAAAGACAATTTTTATTATTATTATTATTATTATTATTATTATTATTATTATTATTATTATTATTATTATTGTTATTATTATTATTATTATTATTATTATTATATCCGGAATCCTGCATTCACAACAGGGAGATTTGAAATTCCCCTACAGTTTTCACTTGATACAAAACCGTTTAGAAATGAAGTTTTGACCAAGCAGGCCTGGAGTTGGGCTCAGTGTACGCAGCCCGGCAGGAAAGCGAGTGAGTGGCGTATCCCCTACGTAGCGAATCGTTCAGTGTACTTAACGGGAGCAAGGGTTGGGTCAACGGACCGCTTGAGGCGGCTATCGGGAGTGACTCAGCCCGCGCTCTGGCGTCTTCTTCTCCACTGATCCAGATATGCAACTCTGGATAGACCGAAGCACATATTGATGTTCCGGCATGAACGCCTCCGTTGCAAAACGAATCGAGATTTTACACCAATGAAGGGCGCCGATCTGACAGAAGACCTGAGTTCTTTCGTTCTTTGTGAGTTCATATTTAACTTGAATAATGTTTCATCAAAATCCTAAAACAAAAAAATGTTACAACAAAATTTAATATGTACGAAAGAAATTTGAATAACTCAGCTTTATCTTGCTACAAGGAATTTTCGAATATCTCAGCAAAAGAAAGTATTCTTAAACTGGTACATTTGTAAGCATTTATCTTTTGTTATGTATTTGCAATTAATAATAATTTAATCGTATTTACATTCTTTTCATATCTGTGAAAAATAACGTTGTTTTGCCTGACATTTGGTTATCCGCAGAGTGCACTATTCTTAGACTCACTGTGCCAAAACATGAGGACGTATAGGTTCTTCATGAAACTAATCACCGCAAACTATTAATTAATATATCCACAAGAATTTGGAATGTCAGAAAAATTTCTGAGCGCAGGCGACGGAGGAGACTATCGCCTTTCTGTCTGTTTATTTCCTGAAGAGAAGTTCAAAATTGTAATTTGCCTTTGCCTTGCTTTATGTGGTAAAATGTACACGAGCTAACAATGATGATGATGAGATGATACATTAATTATTAAATATGGAATGACACTCAGAAGGGATACGTGGGGGTATGAGAAGTCACGCAAGAACCCTGTCTTACCCGGTATTCGAACCTGCAACCTTACGTGCTCCAAGCGTCTGCGCTACCAAGACCGGCATATATCAGAATAAAAATCCAGTTTTTAAATTTATTTTTCTTCAGTCGTTTTGCTGAAGTCGCAGTAGTCGGCCGCTTCGATTTCCGACGGCAGCCAAGGGCAGTATTCGGAGGAGCGCGCCAACGAAACTCTCCGATAAAGCCGTCCGCACGCACCTCACGCACTTGCAGCGCCTGTGGAACGCACGCTCCGGCACCGCCGTGCCCGCACGCCCCGCCCCGCCCCTCCCCACCCCCCACTCCGCAACTCCACACCCCTCCCCGGCCCGTCCCGCCCCGCCCGTCCCACCCCGCCCCAGCCGGCCCCGCCCCCGCCCCAACCTGCCCCCTCCTCCCCGCCCCATTTCGCAACTCCACATCCCCGCCCCGCCCCGCCCCACCCGGCCCCGCCCCGCCCGGCCCCGTCCCGCCCCGCCCCGCCCCGCCTCGCCCCTCCCCTCCTCGCCCCGCCCCGCCCTGCTCCGCCTCGCCCCTCCCCTCCCCTCCTCGCCCCGCCCCGCCCCGCCACGCCGCGAGGAATTTCGCGCTACCCCTCGCCTCGCACTTCACGAGACAGCGTGCGGCACCGCCCTCTGCGCAGCCAGGCAAGACAGCAGCGGCTCCGACGGAGACCCCATGTGGCTGCACGAAGAAGGTAAATAGAGCCCGCAGTTCTCAACTAAACGAGTACAATAGTATTCACAGGATAAAACAGTAACACATTTTAGGTTTGACCAGCAAAATAGCAGCGGTTCCGATGTGGATAGACGAAACTGGTAAAATGATTCCATGTTCTTAACTAGGCGAGAATAATATTGTTTACAGCAAGAATGATACATTTTAAAAACATCGAATTTTGAAACATTAGCTCCCAATCATTGATGAGCTGTATCGCTCGATTATCCATCGACTCACTATTGAATCTTAACGCTGCTCTCGTTTATTACGAAGAATACATTGGTAGACGGACGAATAACGTCATAAGTTAAATTAGTCAATGTCAAACTTTTATCAACTTTTGCATGCCATGAGTGACATTTCCCTTTGTGCAGTAAATAAGGATGGCCCACAAGTCACGGACAAGGCGGAAATCCACACACTATTTTAGAATACTCTTTAGTATCAATGGAACATCGTGAATATTATAAGTATGAACGCGACAATATTAGTCGTAGAAGAGGTACAATTTGAAACTGCAGATAAACGTAATTACCTTTAGTCATAATTACCAGCAATTATAATTACATTCATTATTTGTAGAAAACATCACATATTGTAACTTTCAGTGAATGGAAAGGGCAACATACGGTATAGTCATCACACATGAGTGCACTGAACTAATGAACACATTTGTTATTATGAGCTTGTAGTACAAAATACACTCGTAAGTTATAATGTACTTCGTTTGGGATTTAGATTATGACGATATCTTTGTTAATTATCTTAATAAAAGTATTCGATTCCCATCTTAATTATATAATGATTCGAAATCTTCAATTATTATACTACGTATTATAGACTTTAATGAATGTATGCTGTGATAAAACCGGATTAGGTACAGTCCGTCAAAACCTCCTTAGTGGAAAAGTAACGGCACATGCACTTTCCTGAATGAGGATAGCAATCAGTATCCTGACTAGTAAACACTTAACAGTTGTATATATTCCGAGGGGGGAGAGAGGCTGCGATGGACCTCGGTGTTGTTTCCTCCTCTCAATATTTGCTTAGGCGAGGAGTTACTGTTTCTTATTTTGGATTATTAATCGTATTATTGGTATCTTTCCGAATCCTTACTCAGAGTTTCGTCATTCAAACTTTATCACCTTTCCACCAGTATACCATCTTTAATCACAGAACAAAAATCTAAAAATAAAAACTTCAATAAAGTTCAGAAACCAACCGCGACTTAAGGATGGTCATATCCTAAGAAGCCATGTAATATTTTGTATTCTCAAAACCCTCGAAAGACATAATTGTCGAACGAGAAGTAATAAATAAAAAAAAAACTTTATCAGATTTTAAAAAAAAACAGAAGCCGTTTCCGTGGGTTATCGCTTCTTGCAAATCCCAACATTTTCTTATTAAGGCTGCCCGTAAACACGTTAAAATATTATTTCAGTGTATGTCCATGTAATTAATAGTGACGCAATGGAAGCTACACAGTGGACGTTAAACTAGTTCTTAAAAGATATTAAAAAAGTTGCCACCTGCATCGCTGCAGAAAGGACCCCAAGTAGAGAAAATGCTCAAAATACCATCGTATTGTATTACATATTTGCTCTTTTCGTATCTCAAGAACTGAAAATGTTTTAACACATGCTTGCAGAAAATGATTGTAATGCATTGAAAAATATGTTGCATTATATTTTTTAAACATACTTGCTGTGATCGTTTTTAAATCCTTTAATTCATTTCGGGATCTGCCGTAACCTCCCCTCCCCATTGATGTTCGAGTCCCGGAATGGTATGATATGTGACTGTCAAGACCCACACCCCAGAAATATGGAATTTTATTATTGAGTTCTATCTTATAGTTTTACCTTTCTTCATTTCTGCAAAACCAGAGTATCTTACTTTTCCTTCACGATGGAGCAAACGGCTTCAGGTGCGTGTCACATAGACGTATTGACATGACAACAGAATTCTGTTATGTCCAAATATGCACATTATTGCCAAAATAAAATTTGTCGTATCATATAATTACTCCTCAAGAACGCAAAACTACGCATTTTATTGCTTGATTTAAAATAAAGGTTCATCTTCCTCACCCTAACTTTTAAGAACTCACTTCCGCCAGAACTTAGCGAAAGATAACGCGCCCCTTCGAGCATAATGGCGTGTGTAACATCAACCTTTTAAGGCTAATTGACGCTTCTTGACTTGTAGACTTAGATATTAATTTAAAACACCCTTAAGCTTGTCCAATATGTACTATGTCAAAATACTTTTTTATTCAATTACATGTCATAATTATTTGAATTATGACATAAAATGTCCTCGTTCTCGTCACTAGTTCGTTCACCGATCTCTCAGGTCTGAGTCGATTCGTAACAATAAAGGATATGACCCCAAATTAATTTAAAAGATAGTTTCAACCTGAAAATTCATGTTAAGGAAGAAAACGTTATCTTGTTACGGAGCAGTTTTAGTTAGATTGTGACGATTTGCGAAATAAAATATGAAAGTTTTCCTTTTTCTGGTTATAGAGCTCTAAGGACTACGAGATCTACAAGATATTTTTAAATACTTCATTGATACGGCACAATGATATATTTTAAAAAACACAGAACGCAGTCATTTGAATAAATAACCAAGGGCATTGAGGGCAAAGCTTCGAATGAATCTGAATATTCACATTTGATGGTCTTTGAAAAAATCGTCATTGGAATGCTTAGATTATCTTGACACATTAAATACACTACGCTCCACTTATGACTAATTCAAGTACTTTCTTTCCTTTGTGTTTATTGTATGTCCAGAACACTGTGATACACAAAGGTGAATTCGTTATGGCTAAAATTCTATAATGAAAAAATTCAAGGACAGTTATTCATATGAAGAACAGACATCAGATATAAAGTAGACCATTACAGTCACGTACTGCAGCTCGTTTATAACCATTCACCCGTTAAGAACCGGCCTCAGAAGGACACACACAGTAAATGAAATGCCAGAGAAATAAAGACTCTCGACAAAAAAGAATCCTACACGCATGGTTATTCAGAATATAGAAAGTAGGTTAAGGGTACTTCTTCTTACAACAAAATCGGAGCAATGAATGTTAAGAATCCTTTCGTGTCTTCAAATGCACCGTATCTTATTAAACATGACACTTAAATGCATCACATTCTACAAATTGTATCTAAAACAGGCTTCGCATTTGTCACGAACATGACATTTAAGTTTACAAATTAAACTTGATTAGATTTACAAGGGTTTGATTGACATTTTTACGGGCGAATTTTAAAACCTCTTATTTGAATTCTTCATTACAGTCAAATTTACTCTTCATAGTTGACAGGGAGGTATTCTTATACAAAACTACAAGACATTTTAGTGAGTGGTCACGCCAAATTTAAAAATGTTAGACATCTATATACTTTTAGTGCTTTTTGTAGTACATTTTTGAATCTGCATATATATGCAGAATCTAATGAAAGAGAGAGGAATTTTCTTCGTTATTACGAAGATGGCATTTTTTCCTTTTCGCCTTTTAAAACTGAACGTACTGACTATATACAAAATTACGCAAATTATCATTAAAAAATATTAATAAATGAACTGCTTTACAAGAAATTTCAAAGAATGATGCCTATTACAAATTGTATTTTTTTAGAAAAACAAGGTAAAATATCTGATGTTTAGAAATATCTTATGTTCATTAAAATCATTATACTTATTAAAAGATTAAAAGAAGAAATGATAAGACGTCAATAATTATTCTTAGTGTACCTGCAAACCTTATGTCTATCATCTAAGCTACGACGCAAACACGAGTACTACGATGTACGAGTGCTATTAACGTAACCCAAGATTGCCGATTTGTACTGAAAGTGATGTTAAGAATATTCCAATGATGATGAAGTAATTTCTGCGAAACCAAAGATTACAATGTGTGAAACGCATAATTTTCAAATGTTCTCTTAATACAAAAGACTGACAAATTTATTGCCCCATTATTTCAAACTTAAAGTTGTCAGGTTGAATACAAGATCTGGTGAATTAAGACTCATAAGTTAATTTTCGCTCCATTTATTCTGCGAGATGGAAATTGCAGTGGGGAAATCATGCAAATGGCACAGTTTAAGATGTCACAATGACAACTACAATGTATTATGAAGCGGTTTAGTCATAATGAGAGGTTAAACTCCAACGAAACATCTTGCCACTTCAAAAGTGCAAACCAGACGACGGAAAAGACATTGAACAGTCAACCCAATACCATTGTAAGATTATTTGTTCTAGTAAAGCAATAACCAAGTGGTGCGACAGTCTGTGCTAGTGAGGTAGGAACAGTTTCAACTGCAAAAACCCAAATCATTGTCTTCAGTCAATGAGTGAACGAACGATGAATGTGAGAAGTAGAATTAAAATTAAGTGATTAGAGAATTCAAATTAAATGACTGATTAGTAATTCCGGACACGTCAACTGCTAAAGTTATTAGTCCCGTAAATTTAGTGCATTTTTTATAGCAGGAGGTGGCGGTAATCTTCCCCTGCTGGATGGCAAGATCCGGCGCCGATACCATCGGCTTACGGGGATATTCCTCCAAGCAGGTATATTCCACAAGCGGGGCACCGCCCCAGCCGGGACAAGCTCTAAACCCCAAACGGTCTTCAGACAAGTGTGATAGTATAGTGGATGTGAGTGTAAGTGTGTGTAAGTAAGTAAGAGGAAAGGACAAGGAAGAGGAAGGAAAGATCGTGCACGATGCGTGGCCCGTATGTTAGGGTACTACTTCGGCATTCGCCTGGTATTGAGCGGAAAAAACACGGAAAACTACCGATCACAGCAGCCGGCTGATAGAACTCTCCTCCACACAGGGTCTGAATGTGACCTAGCTGGCAAAACTTAGTGTCGAAAATCCTGCCACCGTCGGGACTCGAACCCTAGAACCTCCCGGCGATTGGCACTGCAATGACATCAGTGGATGTCCTCTGCCATGTTTGTCGGTCTAAAATTAAATCTGGATCTCCTGTTGAAGATTCAATTATGTTCTAATATTCGTGAGTAAACATTGTTAGTTTTTAAATGTTGCCAACCACGCTCGATAACTGCATTCATAGTTCAACGACGCGTAATATAATGAGATGAGGTTCTGGAAGTCAA
>BLKR01006305.1:0-60137 GCA_011170035.1 Teleogryllus occipitalis
TTGAATGGTTTAGACGCTAGAGTTGGCCACGCATAAAGACAACTTTTTGCCGCCAATGATATTTCGGTATCAAGAACCGAGAAATTGTGAATTCCGACTACACAACGTGTTGCAGGAAGTAATAATTTATTACATATAGGAACAAGACTTATCCTCTATTCCCTACACGGGAGCCAGGCTTATTTTTTTTCTGTCTCAAAATCGCCGTTTTCCGGTGCACGGTTCAATACTTCCTCTTCTTACGAAGTTGGGCGAGAAAGTAAAAATGCATTGAGAAAATATTATGTTTATTTCATTGCCCTGATCAGAGAATTAATGACAATTGAGAGAGAACTTTTTGCAACCGTTTTGTTTTTATGAAAAATACGAAGTGGCTTATTATTAGAAATGCTCATCTAGTATAATTCGAGCAACATCAAATAAATTCATCCATTCCCTGAGGTAAATTCCTTCTCGATATTCTTATCACTGATACTGGAGATCTGAAATTAGGTTTTTCTAGGAATGGTGCAGTAAGGCTTACTTTTATGAATGTCCAAAAGATAGAACATAATCAATTTCCTAGCATTTGATTAAGATTGCTTTCACAAACGTTATAAACATTACTCACTTTAACTTGGCATAAGTTTATTATTGGATAATAAACTTATACCAATAAATTTGACAATAAAAATAAAATTGGCTGTCTATAAATGAATTCTCCTGATAATATAAGTTAAACTGACAGTCTAGGATACTAACCTGAAAACTTGCACTTGTCTCGGAATATTGTGCTATCGCAGGACGAGTTTGTTGTCCTCTTCGATATTGAGGATAATAAACGTATACCAACAATTGTGGTAATAGCAATAAAAATTATTGTCTATAAACAAATAAATCCTGGATTCTCCTGATAAGGTAAGATAAACAGTCTAAGATGCTAACCTATAAGTAACTAATGTACTGCCGATAAGTTGAGAGAAAAAATTACAATATAAGATTTCTCATGATGATATTTTAGAGCAAATAAATGAAGGATTCCGCAAACTGTCTAGTGAATTACAGAATTTAAGTGTTTCCAAAATTGCACATATTCAATCTTGAACCAGACAATTCATCGCTGACTATTCATTGATATCGCTGAAAAGCATTTAATGAATTCCACTGAAACAAAACATTTTCCCTGTTATTAATTAGTAATTATAATTATGTTACTTTCGAAATTCATAACAAGTAGTCATTTAAAACTCTCCTTGTAAATTCAGACAGGTTTGAATAGGACGAAGTGAAACTGCTACACCAGCAATTCAGAAATATATCGCCTTCGCTAGAAGCTTCCTCATATCTAACTCCTTCAACAGCTCAAAACTTCACAAGCTCCGTCGTTCAAACTTATAAAGTAATTTCTACGTTCAGCGCCTTACTACGGCTTTTACTAATCATCTGGAAAGTGAAAATCACATCTCTTCAGTTTGAAAATCGAGAATATTCTCGCAAAATCTCCCAGAAGTTATTAAATATTCAATACTGCAATAGAATGTTGAATGCCACAAGACAGTGTTCAGCGACATATGCGCTTAAACTAGGGTACATAATTGCAGCATCGAAAAACGTCAAAAGTATATGTTTGTATGTATACGTAACGCATTTTGATACTGTATTTAGTTTTTCAAGAGAAGAAATATCATTAAGTAGAGAAAATGAAAACTTTAAAATAACAATACATTCCAACAAGTGGTGCTAAAACAGCACGTACTTTCCCCCCCCCCGTATTTTCACACAAAAGTACTCAATTTTGAGAAAAGTACTCAAATTTTCGAAAAATATAGCATTATACATTATACATAGCCTCATTTCAAAATTGACATTTAAGGAACAGTTTTCATTCAGGGGAAAGATCTATAACTTTACTATTTTAGTTTAAGGAAAAAGTAGAAAAATTTTGAAGTTTTGCAATTATCGAAAAATCAGAGTTATCAACGAACATAAGACCTGCACCATTCTCTTAAAGGCCCTTCACACTATCTAACAACAAAATTTAATAAAAAAAACGATGTGCCGCGACGTGGATTGGGGAATATCAATTTTGGAGAAAATCGACTAAATGGTTTAGACACTAGCGTTGTTCATAGACGGTCGGACGGACCGACGCACAGACAGACAGACAGACAGACAGACAGACACACAGACAGACAGACACACAGACAGACAGACAGACAGACAGACAGACAGACAGACAGACAGACGTTTCGCCGTCATTCGATTTTTCGCCATCAAGAACTCACAAAATATAGATTCTGGCTACACCACGTTTTAGATAATTTCTTTTCAAAATTTAACATCTACTTCTAGGTTATCAGGGACCTGTAATAAAGAGTTTTTCTGCCGAGAATTAGCCGTTTTTTTTCCGGCAGCATTACATAACTTTCTCTCTACTCGGTAGCAATAAAGTAAAAGCGGTATCGACAGGCCGAGGTGGTTGTGTGGTATACCCGCTAGAGGTGTGCTTTCTGCGGAAAAACAACCTCCCGAGCGAGACGGGCTATCTGCCGCCTAGCAGACGGTGCTCGAGCGCCTTCTGCCAGCGGTTGCCTCCTGTCGAGCGCTGAGAACTGTTCGAGCGCAGTGGCCGTTCGCCCTCGCTCCTACACTGCATGCGCTGGGGGCACCAAAATCCCTTATGCGGAGCACCTTACCCTTCTTTAAACGAAAGCGTGTGCGGATTCTTCTACAAATTTCTAACGTTCGGGATGGGCTTCATGGCCGAGTTTATCATGGAAACAAATTATATTTCCCTCTCCGCGAATTCCTGCGGTTAACATTCACAAGCTCCTCTAGAATGAATACAAGAACTATTCTATTAAATTCAACTATAATATAATTTATTCACACATTAATTCAGCTTCTTTAAAGATAATTTGAATTCAAGGTAAATTACGCGAAATATCATCAATAACGTATTTCCTTAAATGTTTGTCCGCAAATGATAAGCTTTTCGATATATTATTCTAATTCGAATTTGCAAAATAAAATCAGAATTTTGTTGCAAAATCTTGGTTGTTTATTTTCTTATTCAAAAAGGGCCTCAAGTTTACGTGGTTTCCATATCTTCATCTTCTAAGTACTATGAGCGAGCGACCTCGCGGAGCCGCGGACGCTACGCAACCGATGGCGACCGACGGAAACCGATGGAAACCGATACTAGCCGATGCCAACCACCGGGAGAGGTGGCTCAGGGCATGATATGATGTCACTGCATTGGTTCTTACCGGGAGATCCAAGGTTCGAGTCCCGATGGTGCCAGGATTTTCGAAACTAGCAAGTTAGCGAGGTCACCAGCTAGATAGCTATGTCACTGGCTAGATAGCTAGGTGTAAATCAGGCACTGTTTGGAGGAGAATTCTAGTGGCCGGCTGCTCTGACCGGTAGTTTTCCATGGCTTTGCCGATCACTACCAGGTGAATACCGACGCAGTACTCTAAGAAATGAGCCATAGACCGCGGGCGAACTTTCATTCCTCTTCCTTATTCTATCCTCAACCTTACTTACACACACACAGGCACACACACTCTTACACTTACGTGCACTATACTTTCACACATACTGGGAGACCGGTAGGGAGCTCTGAGCTTGTCCCAGCTGGGGCGGTGCCCCGTCGGTGGGAGTTGCCTGCTTGGAAAAAATCGCCGGGACGATGTAATTCGGCGCCAGATCTCGCCATCCAGCGGAGGAAGTCAGTACCACCTCCCACGCTTAAAATATGCACTTCACTTACGGGACTAATGATCTTAGCAATTGACACACCCGAAATCGCTAATCAATCAAGCAAGCAACCGATGGCAAACGACGCCTTGTCGCCACTCGCTCCGAGATTCACAGGGACGACCTACACAGCAAACGTCTTCCTGATCTTACTCTGAGCACTTGTCAGGTAGAATCCCGGTGCGGCAGTCGAATATTTTTCGCTGAATGCAGAGCTCTAATACCGACAGAAAGCCTAAGAGAGTGTGTTTCAAGTACAACTCTGTAGTAGATAATCATTTCATCTCCAATGATAAGAAGCTTGAAAGGGCGTGCGTGTATAATATGTGATATACGGTCCAGGAACATTATCATTATCATCATCATTATCATTTAAATTACATTTTAGATCGTAATAAGAAAAAAAATACGCACAAGAGTCGAAAGTCCACGGACGCATTTTCCATGCTCACGCGATTTTTGCATTTTTGTTACACACAAGTGCACTCATTATAGGCCATGGCATTATAGTCAGACATGTATGTCTAATGTAGATTTTACGCAGTCGTCGTACGTCGTACGAATCACAACTGTGGACATCTGTTTAGTACTACAATATTTGAGACCTCCAGGGAGCTCATTTTGATGCCACAAGCCAATAATTGAAACGATCGAAAGCGCGATAATGTACTAGATGCATACGATTTTAAATGAGCGGGCATGTTGTCACACTGGAATTACACAATCCTCCTAACAAGGGAGCATTTGTCAAACATTCACATTAATAGTATTTCCGAACTACAAATTGTTATCTCTTGCTCATTACACCGACTATACTGTAAATGCTTCGTCGTTGAAAGCGTTAATAAATAGTAATCAAAGTAATGTACAGAGTGTCAAAACTTCTGAGTTGAATAAACGTTAATCCTTATAGATCAAGAAGACATTCTTCTATTAACAGATATGTTCACATGACGCTATCACTGAAATATGTTACACCTCATCACTATAATAAAAGGTCATGGAATGCAGTAAATTACACTTTAATATTTACCTTTCTCTTTACTTTGTACTTACGTAGTAAAGAGAAAGTACATTATGCTGCAACAAAGAGTGATGATTTTTCACGAAATCCGTATTCTGGATTCATCACATCAAAAAATAGATAAATCTTTCTCCACTTAAACCACAATTTGTGAGACCTTGATATCAAAAATTGGTTTACGGCAAAAAAGCTGTTTGTCTCTCCGTCCGAATGAGCGCCCAAAACCATTCAGACAATTTTCTAGAAAATTGGTATTCATCTGGAGGAACGTTCTAGGTGAATTTAAGGCCCTGTGAGATCGAAACGTGTATTTTGATTTTTGATGGCACTGTAGATGAAGCATTAACATTTTCAAAGTTTTCTCAAAAAAGGGCTTCAATTTTTGAAAAATTAAACTTAGCGCTCGGACAGCTTGAGAACCTTAATATCACACAGGTCTCATTTTTATTGAAATTTCTACTTGTTTGAAAATTGCAACAACCCAACAATTTTTCGTCCCTTTCCTGCAACTACAATATTGAAAATAAGAGAATTTTTCTTAATAAAATCAGTTCTTCAAATACGTATTTAAATAAGATTATGTACATTTTTTCGAAAATAGGAGTGGATTTCCCGTAATTTTGTTTGAAATATAAATTTAAAAACAAGATTTTATAAAAAGCGGCTCCAATTTTTTCTTTATTGTTTTCTGAAACTGTAAAAATTTAATACTAGTTCCATTTCCCGCGAACTTGTATTTTTGAAAATTGCAAAAAGATACCATAGCAAAACTACAAATTTGAAGATAGACATTTTTGTCTTAAGATAAATGTTGTTCTCAAAATGCAGATGTTTAAGAAAGAACATGACAATATTTTTAAACGAGTAGTTTTGGCGTAATTACTGCATGAAATTAGTGAAAATAATAAAAAGACATTTTATAAAAATGCTTCGATTTTTTTTCTAATTTTTCTCGATTAAAACAAAGTATGGGTTTAAAAATTGCGCAGGTAGCAATTTTGGTACTATCCCACATTTCGAAAATTGCAAAAATAACGTGGAAAAATAGAATAGGGTCTATTGATATATAACTTGTCTTAATGAAATCTCTTCTAAAACTAGATCTTTTTGTTTCTAGGGCTTTTATCCAGCCAACAGCCGGTTACTCTTTTTCTCGATGGAACGCATATTCGACCATACACTAGACCAACACACTTGCGGGCTCCTCTGATCTGGGGTCAGCAGAACGCGAGGCCCTCCGCGACAACACATACAAAGTCAAAGGACAAACAACCATGCCCAAGACGGGACTCGAACCCGCGACCCTTCGGACCAAAGCACTGAGTCGGTACTCGCTCTTAGCCACCTCGGCCATCCAGGTCTACTAGATCTTTAATTAAGTTAATATACAGTTTTTTAAAACATGAGTAGTCGCATGATTTTTTTCTTCAAAGAAAGACAAGTAAATATTTCCTGAAAAAAAAATTAGTAATTTTTCGAAAGAGAGCAAAGAACGCTTATCAAAAAGACACAAAGTCAATTTTTCGTAAACCCTACTCGTAACCGAAAATTGCAAGAGCTTTAAAAGATTGCCTGCCTTTTCCAAGTACTACGATACTGAATATAAATATTTGTTTGATGAAATATATTCTTTAAAATTATATCTTTAAATAATAATAATGAAAACCTGTGAAGTTTTAAAAATTGCATGTCCAAATGTCCAACTTTTTTTTCAAAATGTCGGAAAGGGTGTGTTTTCTTCAGAGGCTCATTGTGCTGGGGTGAATGGTATGTTATATCTAAGAATTTGAGTTCGAATGTGACTGGAGGATAAGAATTTGCTGGTTTCTGTATGTTACCGCATAAAATGATTTTTCAATTTGGCGACAGGCCTTTTGTCTATAGATTATAGCCCCTTCTTGTGCCCGCCCAATCAATTCTAAGCTCGTGAATTTTTTATTTACGTGCATCCGATTTAATAGTCGCAATATCACGCGGATTAGCAGGCCCAGTTAAAAATATAGGGGCAAAAACAAAATTAAACGTAAATGTAATATACATATTTTCTTATTGGACCAATTCTTAACAGTACGAAGCTCCGGATATGATGTAACTTCAATGCCATAGAACTAAAGGAATGCGTGATATTTCCAAAAATATACAGCGTCGCTTCCAAGACGTTGGTGAAAAATGGAAATAGAAAAGTTGAAAGTGATTTCCTGTGGAAAAAAATTATTGTTCTCACAGTACACAGTAGCTTAAGTTTTTACACTCCGTCCACGCCTATGAATTCGTGACAGTTTTTAATTGAACGTTCGTCCGAACTAAATGATAAACTCTGTGAAAGTTTCAAGATTTTATGTGAAAGAGCGCGGGTCGATCTGAGAGTGACTGGGTCCAACGAAATTACAAAATAGAATAGTAAATGAATAACCTAGAGGTGATATCTGAACTAAATCCTAACGTTTTTAGAGCTTATGATAATATTTTAATGTTTTGTGTGGTGAATAAATTCCTTAACATATTAAGGTGCTGAATCTACACGCTCCTCTCCGGTCTCACATGGATTCTGCGTTTTGTGTGTGACCTTCAATCTCTTCCACACCAACTAGACAGGTGCAAGAGACCACTTAAAATAATCTGTATCATAACTAATGCATTTTTGTGATATTAATTTTTCATCAAAAACGGCGAGTTCGTCAAATACATAGGACAGTTTTTTAGCGCCCTTTGCTCTATTCAAAGAAGGAAATTAAGAAAATTTTGAATCCGTTTATGAGAAAATACTTGTTAAAATTTGAAACTATTTTACGCAAAATTTCGGGAAAACTGCGCATTTTTCGAAAATTTCACCTGAACTCATTTCAAGATCTGTCCTTTTACAACAGATTCCGTTCAGTAAAAGCTGTTAATCTTCAATATTATAGTTATAAGAAAACGCCGAAAAATTTTGAACTTTTGCACTGTTCGAAAACCGTTTCAAACTCGCAGGGACTTAAATTCGTTTTGATCGATGGAAGCAGGGACCGAAAAGGTATTGAATACCGGTAAAAAATACCGGTATAATACCGGTATTTTTCCATACCTTTTTCAAATACCTTTATTCTTTTATACCGGTAAAATACCTCTATAGGACGTCTATACCGGTATGGACGTCCATAAAGGTTATACCGGTATTATACAGGTATTTTCAATGAAGAAATATAGCTTACCATCCATACATGTTGAAAAAATAGGTTACTTTTAGTTAATAATATCTCACAAAATGTTTATTAATCAAATATCATTTCATAATTGTTATTTATTGTTTAAATTATTAATTTGTGTATATATATATATATATATATATATATATATATATATATATTAAACAACTGTATTAAATTCTATTCTTATTATTGTAAATGCTTTGTGTTCGGGCGTTTACGTTTTGCATACGTTGTATGTATTGAAAACCTCCCTTAATTTAAACTTCGGAAAAGTTGAAATATGAAATGATAATTATTAATTCCATTGAAGAGAACCTTTTCTTACTTAGTGTCCTTCATCGAGCTATCTCCCATCTGACCTGAGAGATGACCTAAGCCTGTCTTTGTATTTCGCACATGGTGAGGCTGTCAACGTATGCGCCGTGCCGTAGGCGTAGGACCGTTTCTTCCTTCCCCGACCCCTCCTTCGGCAAACTGAGGAAGCGTTGACACCTTGAGATAATCACGAACGCTCAGGCTTTCAGGCCCAGTTTTGTTATTGTTCAAAAATGATTTCCCATGTAATAAAATCTATTTTCAAAGATAAATAAGCAATACATTTTGGCTCTTATTACTTCATGCCGCGACAACATGGAAACGATAATTTGAATAATTGTATTTCCCACTGAATTCTAGAAGACGTGCACAGAAAATGAAGTTACATTTATGTCCAGAAGCAAAACAAGGGCCATCTCAGCATTTGCTCAATGGATCAGGGAAACTGGACGAAAAACCTGATCGAGATGGGGTCATTGACCCGAAAGCTGTGTTACAATAGTTGTTACAGGTTGATAATACTCATTTATACAGTCCAAATGGTAATTAATGCATTATGTATCATTGTTAAAACTAATGTTACTTTTCTTGTGATGCTCAGTATAGTCTCTAATTGTATAGAAACAGTTATGCAGAAGAAACGATTTCACTTGTGATTTAAACTTTTCTATTGAATTTAATCGTTTAATGTCATCTGGCAAAGTGTTGTAAAATAATGTACATGTATTGTATGTGAATTTTTTGTAATAAGCTGTTGATACTGTCCCCTGATGAATATGATTTCTACGTCGAGTGTTATAGTAATAGACTTCGGCATTTTCTGAAAAAATATTCCCGCCCTTGAGCAAGTCATTTTTTACAAAAACCACTGATTCGTAAATAAAAAGACACAGTAATGGTAGAATTCCTAGATGAATGAAGAGAGGCTTACATGAATCACGTGGGTGGGATTTGGTTATTATTCGTACAATTCGTTTTTGTAATCTAAAAGTCTGGGAGCTATAAGATTTATTTCCCCAGAATATTATGCCATATCTCAGGCGATCTTAATTATACATTAATAAATAGGGCTAAAATAAAATGTTATTTTCCTAGTTTATATTAAGGGTTTAATATATTTTGACATTAACTGCAAATATTGAGAAAATTTGTAATAAAAGTAAATTATGTTATTATTACTATTATTATTACTATTATTATTAGCTATTAACATTGCATGTGTGCAAGGGTTCCCTTCTACGCGGGCATTGTAAAATGCTTGCATTGTAAAATGCATCTGGAGGAGCCCACTTCGAGAAGAGTGTTTCTTCCTTAATAATAAGAAATATATACTAACATTATTAATTAATAAAAAAGAGTTTATTAATATTAACATTTTTACTTTTTAATTAAAATTAACATTTAATTTAAATAAATTTATAAATTAACAAACAAAATAATAAATTAATTTCCACAAATTTAATGCAAACATTTAAAATTTAATTAGTATTAATATTTTAAAATATTTATCAAAATTAATTAATATTATATAGTACTAATAATATTTTTTCTTAATGAAATTTCTTAAATAATACATGGATGTAAATTAAACATGCCTCAATCATTAATTTTGAATTAAACATAACGCTTCTGTTTCCTCACCTAAGAATAGTTAATGTCTATTAGCGTTCAATGTCAATTTTTAATATTGTTTTAGATATAATTAATAATTATAAATAATTAATGTATATATATATATATATATATATATATATATATATATAATTATAATTATTAATTATGGTGCAGAATAAGGAAACTGGGCCAACTGAAAAAATTGTTTTCGGGAATGTTAGTGATACGATCAAATTTAAGCAAATAATCGTATTTAGTGATAAACACAGTCGTGGAAGAAGGAAGTTTGGTATGCGTGGGAAGACTCATTTATGGATAAGAAAACACGATTCTCCATTTTTTATCGCTACTAGAAAGGACAAGATTTATACGGATAAATTTTCAACACTCTATCACGTGTCGCCAAGCTTTGCGCCCGGACGTGAGGTCCAAGGTCAGCGAACGAGCTCGTGTTGATGTCTGCGAAAGACCGTTGGCTGGTTCCTACGTCTGACGCCAGAACTCGACTTCCCAGTCAACGGCAGAACTCAACCTAGCTACAATATGTGTCGAAAATCCGCCACCCTCGGGACTCGCACCCTAGGACCTCCCGGTCAGAAACTCTGCCGTGTAAATAGTTGTTTCCTCTGAGCGATCTCAGCGGAAAAAATCACATTGAATTTCCCCCAAATACCTGTATGATTCTACTGAAATACCGGTATTTTCTTATGAAAATACCGGTATTTTGATGAGAGAATACCGGTATAACACCTTTAAATAGAGGTATTTTACCGGTATAGACGTCGGATAAAGGTAAAATACCTCTAAAAATACCGGTATTTAACGTCTTATACCGGTATTTTTAAAGGTAAATCTATTTGACCTCTTATACCGGTATTTTTAAAGGTATAATAGAGGTAAAGGTATTTGTATACCGGTATAAATACCTTTACCGCTATTATTTCGGTATTCGGTCCCTGGATGGAAGAATATCGATTTTGGAATTTCAGACGTTTTGCCGTTAGCCAATTTTTCGGTATCAAGGCCCTACAAAACATGGATTCTGACTACACAACGTGTTAGAGGAAGAAATGTATCACATATGGGAACAAGATTTCTACACCTGTTCGATAACAAGGCCCCACAATATGAGTGTTACACTCGAAAAATCACCTGTTTTCTTCGCAGCTTTAATACGTTAGTACCTAGTAAGGCGAGAAAGTGAAAAGAAAGATACGCAGTTTTGGCCATACCAGCGAAACACTCAACACAAATATTAAAGTGCTAATCCTAATCTCATTTTGTATTGAAGGACGCCCCTACGAGCCGAATTCATGGAGGTAACATTTCAAGAGACAAGACTACGTCAATCAAATTACGGCACCTCTGCACGGAGGAGATCCTATCACGAGAGGTCAGAGGGGACAGGGCAGTGACCGCGAGGCGATGACGGCTGTCTGGGAGGGTCATTGCGGAGGGGCAGGGCGACCAATACGTGGGGGAGGGCGAGCAGTGGCGGCGGGGGCGGCGGCGTCGACGACGACGGCGTCACCGGCGGCGGCAGTCGCCTGCGGAGTGACAGCCGTCACCGGCCGAGTGGCGTCCCCCCTGGCCGCCCCGTCCCGCCTCCAGCTACTGTCATCGCCGCCCCCTATTCCCGTCCTCACGTCCCTGGCCTCACGCCCCCGCGCGGGACGCGCTCTCGCCCGTCGACGGCAGATGACGCGTCGTAACGCGATTTAGAATTTCGCGAGGCTCCCGGCGCAGCGCCGCAGTTCCCCATTAGAGATATTGCATGCGCTACTGGAGCACTGCAGGGCGTCGGGCGCTGCGAGTCGCGGAGGCGAGACGGATCCGAAGAGTGTGCAGGCGAGTGGCAGGGCAGTCAGACGAATGGGATGGGGGAACGAGTGGGCGGACCGAGAGGGCGGGGGAGCGGTGAGGGGGCAGGCGGGCGGCCGACTAGGTCGGCGAGTAGACGAGTGGGCGAGCGGGCACACGATTGGGCGGGTGGGCGGGTGGGTAGGTGGTTGGGTGGGTGGGTGGGTGGGTGGGTGGGCGGGTGGTTGGGTGGGTGGGTGGGTGAGTGGGTGAGCGACCGGCCGGGAGAGTGGGCAAGTGGACGGTCAGAAAAGTGGGCGGGCCGACTGCAGGTAAACGGGTGGGTTCGTGAGTTGGCGAGGGGGCGTTTGTAATTGCGTGCGCGTGTGTGTGTGCAGGTGGGTGGGTCCATGCGGGCGTCGAACGCCTGTACTGCACCGCCAATTCGTCCCTCCGTTTCGGCGGCTGGCGCCGCCGCCACCGCCTGCGCCGCTTCTCGCCTCGCCCGCCGGCTAGCCCGCGCCGCGAACTAAATGGGGTCGCATTAAGTTAGGTTCTATCGCGCCAGGCGGGCTGCGGAGGCCTCCGGGGGCTTTGTGATTGGGCGACGTGGGATTCCTAGCTCTCCCAGCCAGGTGTTGTGACTGGAGGCGGCGTGTGTGTATTGAAGCGAATGTGTCTGACTGCCTGAGGAGATTGGAAGCTGATTCAGAGGGTAAACAAAATCTCTGTAGCATGTTTTTAGAAGGAATTTATTAATAAATTATGGTTATTATGTAAATGAACGTCGTTTGTATCTAAAAGTATTTATTCTTCTTGCGATGACTGCGCGTTATTCAATACTATTTTCCCCTTTTAACAAAGAAAAGTTTTTCTGCACGCGTCGGGAGCCAGGAAAAATAACGTCACCCCAAGGTAGGATATGATGTCAGTGCAACGTGGAAAAAGATTCTCAATTTGTAGAAACATACGTTTTCGCATTACTTAAATTTAGCGCCAGGTCTCTTGTTTACAAAATAAACCTCCAATTGGACAAGTCTCATCTAAGTTCGTACATTGCTTATTTCCCCGTGTCCGAGTTAACATTTTAATTCCCAAAATCGCATAATATGACTGAATATAAGGTAAACCAAGCCAGATTTCCTAGACAATAACTTCGTCATGTGGCTTCAAGAGGGAGCCAAGAGGGGGAATTTTTTAAGGTCTCAAACTTCGACGGCATGCATGCGGACGCTTGTCGGCATGTAAATCAGATCCCAGGCAAGGCCCTTGGCCGATCCTGGCAAAATTAAATCCTCTAGCAATTTAGCACCAAATCAGAGTTTCGATTTGAATTACTGGATAACGTGCGGATATTGTGTCTTGGCCTGCGCTATCTGGTATTGAAATCAAACGTCGAAATTGAAGCACTAGCGCCCCTTGGGGAAAGCAATGGCAAACAACCCTAGGTATACTTGCTCAAGGTAAGTCTCACAAGAAGGAGCTAGGGGCTTCTTGTGAGTTAATGGGTGTATAATGGCATACGCACAGGTCTTTAACAAAGCATACGGAAATTCATCTAAACCGGACGAATATTTATTTTTTAGTTTACCGATTATTTTGAGAATTTCATAGGAGAAGTTTCGGAAACGAACATCGTGTCTAAAATTTTGGGTGTACTGTCTATTATTGAATTTTGTGGCTGAAGACCCTGAGTGAGATCGGCAGCAATTCTCGAAAAGTATTGGTTAAAGAGACTAGCCACTGTTGCCGCATCGTTCACATTTATATCGTTATATTTTAGAACAACATTCTGTACAGGGTTTCTAGTTGATTTGATCGTATTTTTTATTATATTCCACATTGCTTTTGTTTTGTTTTTTGAGTTCAAAATATCCTGATCGTGTTTCATGATTTTAGCCTGCCTTATGACTTTTCGTAACAATGTTTTGTATTTTTTAAAGTAGATAAGGAAATCTTGAGATACGTTTTGACGTTTAGAAATGAAATAGAGAATTCGCTTGTTTTTACAAGATGTTCTAATCCCTTGTGTTATCCAAGAATTGCTTTTCCGTGAAATATTTAATTTTCTTTTTTGAAGAGGAAAGCAAGTGTTAAAATGAAATGAAAGAGTTGAAAAAAAAAGAATTATATTTGTCGTTTGTATCAACAGCATTATAAACCGCTTCCCATGACTCCTGCATCAAGCAATCAATGAATAATTTTATTTTACTTTTTGTAAACAATCTAGTTCTTGAGACTAGGCTACGCTCTAATGAGTGTAGGGTACTAAAAGAAGTTATTGTTACGACTAGTGGTGATAACGAAATAAAATTATTTTATTTCGAAAATTTCATTACCCTGGTACACATTGCAATAGTGAAAGATCTTACATACATATACACACGCACACACGCGTGCGCGCGCGCTTGTATTTACGACGCTCGCAGAAAACTGCCGGTGCTCCCAGGACGAGCATTGCAACCACCGTGTGCTGAAGAGGGACACCAAGAGGGACTTTCTTCCAGAACGGCCAACTTTACATAAAGGACAAATCCAAATGTACATTTTGAATCAACAAAACTAACATCAAATGGCAATACATTTCCGAAACAACATAAATAAGAATTCAATTTCATAAAGGATGGAATAAACTTGTACACTTTCAATAACACGCGAAATTCATAAAATTTACAGATAGTTCCAGACGAAGACAGAATTGTTGGTATTCCTCTAGGACGCCGCGCCAGAGCACTACCCCGTTCACTCCTCTCTGACGGTGAAAGCCGGTGGCTCGTTTTTTTTTTTTTATCTAGGGCTTTTATCCAGCCGACAGCCGGTTACCCTTTACGCCCCGATGGGACGCATATTCGACCATACACTAGACACCAACACACTTGCGGGCTCCTCTGATCTGGGGTCAGCAGAACGCGAGACCCTCCGCGACAACACATACATACATACGTCAAACGCAGTTTTTAACTGTTTTTTGACGTAAAATAAATAAATAAATAAATACATACAAAGCCAAGGGACAAACAGCCATGCCCAAGGCGAGACTCGAACCCGCGACCTTTCGGACCGAAGCGCTGAGTCGGTACTCGCTCTTAGCCACCTCGGCCATCCAGGTCGGCGCCGGTGGCTCGTTGCGATTCGAAAATAACGGGGGCTCCATGTGGAAGGCTAGGGATACACGGCCAAAAAGTAAACGCAACGAAAGAGCTTAAGAGAGTGACATGATCAGACGTGGTGCACTTCCTGGGAGCAATAACTTTCAAAAATAAAGGTTAATATAGGCCTACTACAGATTCAACACAAATTATATAATAGGCTATTTTATTTCTTCATTACAATTATGTATTAAAATAAAACATAACACATTTTATTTAACTTAATTTTATGATAAAATTGTTTTAAAAATTAATGAGGATGCGCTTGCTTCATCAGCAGATGTTAAAATCTGGGTTCAATATTCGAAACAGATTCGCAATTCTATTCCGAGGTTCAATTTCGATCTGTTTGGTTTTTATAACTTACAAAGCTGAAAATCCTATCACACATAAGTAGGATGTTGAAAAAGGAATACTCGTACGGCCATGTTACAATTCTGTGGATACTCCTTATTCACCAAGCTCCAGAACTCAATGCGTGGACATGAATCGAACTTTAAATATGGAATCAAAAGAAATATCGATGAGTTGCTCTTTTTCTTTAGTGTTTAGTGTTGAAGAGATTTCTGTACTGAAGGGATCATTGATCGCATTATAGTGAACAACCTCTTCTGGAAAGTACTTGTGAAAGCAAACAATGAGTTCACTTAAATGATTCACAAACAGAAACGTGATTTCTTCACTCGACTGTAACTCGCTTTCTTCTAAAAACGAGGAAAACAGTAATGAGTACCTTTAACATCCAACTCCGTCTTCTACACCAGTAATTTATTTTCGAACGATGACCTTTTCTCTGACACTTGAAAAATGGTTGTCTCGTTACCTTACAGGGCCATATTTAAAGAATTTAATTTTTCCAAATATTTCACAAAGGTACGCTACCTTCAAAACAAAATCACTGTCAACGAACTTTCCGAACTCAAATGTTTTTTTAACAAGTTAACAATGAAGTTCATTTGTTAGTTCGTACACCCTTTTCAAGGCATTTCCCCGTGAAAGTCAGTAAGAGTAACTAAGTAACAGTAAGAAAATAAAGTCAGTAAGAGTAACTAACAGTAAGAAAATAGTAACGATATAATATAATAAACATAATAAAGAAATGAAATATGTTCAGCCCCCATACCATCGCACAATTGTTTAAAAAACCTGGACTTTAGTGGCCGACTTTTAGTACAGTAGTAACATAGATTACTGATTGAAGAACGTCATGAAGAAAAGTGCTGAGGGTTTTTGATGCCAATGCTTCCCTATGTACAAAACGGTGGGCCCAAATTGCATGAGGTCTTTATTTACGAATCGAAGTTGTCAAACCAGCACTACACCCTGTCATAGTGCGAGCTCCACCAGTACACACGCCTACACAATTCTTCCAGTTAACGTTGTTTTGTTTCGCAAAAATAGTCACTATTTCAAAGAGGCCTTGAGCGTTTTCTCCAAGAGTTATATTTCTGCAGAAAAGAATATCTTCACGCAACTTGATATTTTTTGTATGCCGCACATAACAAATTAGATGAGCATTATTGTGGCTGTCTATAGCTTCATCCGACTGAGTGGCGCGAGTTTGGGATTTTTCAATGACCCGACCACTAAAATCGTGATTTATGTCGAATATTCGAAAACAAATTATATTGTCTGACAAAGGCACATTGCCAGTAGCATGGCAACAGAATCACCTATTAAAATAGACACCAACTCTAAAGCGGCTGGTACAACGAGTTCTTCAGCAATTGTGTAAGGTATTTTGCTCTTCGGTAGACAACTCCTAAGATGAAAGAAGGGCCTTTGTATATATTGTAACTTGATTAGTGAATGTTGATTGCTGAGCAGTAATTTCTCTCAGCTTGTGAGAAAAGTAGCCCCGAAGCTTATTTACCAAACTTACAAGATTTGACTCCACATGACGTTTCATTCTATTAGGAAACGTGCTTTCACTAGCGAACACTTTCAAACAAATCACACATGACACACAAAACTATCACAGAAGTCACGAGAACGATCTGCTTTCGACGTAAGTAACCTCGCAACTGATTCTTACTATTCATATGTCACGTGCTGCGACTCGACCTACGACCTGCCACTCTGCGATTCCGTGACCTGCTTTCTGGGAAGGGAAGGTGCGGCAATCGCTCTTGGCCATGTGTGCAGGATGTCGGCGCCGGAGCGCGCTCGCGTGGGCACGGAAACTCGGCACTGCATGGGTACAAAGATTAAATATCCCCGGCCGCGACGCGCGTTAGGGATGTACGAAGAAGCCACACAAGCTTCTCGGTAGACATCGGATGTTTAGGGAAAAGCCTATTTGTTTCTAGCAAATTTATTTAAAGGCTGATAATATATGTGCACGAATCATGACAAATGACATATGACAAAGTTTTATAATGATAATTTTTGCTTTTTTTCGCATAAATGCCTTTTTTGCACAAATACTTTTTAGGAGTTTTTTTTGCCTTTTATATATTATTTTTATATACAATGCTAAGATACCAGAAAATCAGCCATGGTCCAACGTGACCATTCATATCGAAAACATCAATTCTCGTGTTTGTATTTTAAAATACGTGAGAATTTCTAAACGGATACCAATACATTTTTTCTCCATGTACCTACTTCATACATACCAGCCATGTTCTAAGAACCTAGTCGATTGGCAATACACCGAGTGCACAGAAATTTGAAGTGGAAATAAATGCAAATGCCCTGAAGTTATCAATGTTGCTAAAATATATGCCAGTCACATCAGTAGATGTTGAGAGATCCTTCTCTGCATTCAAACTGATTTTGTATCCCAATTGTCGTAAAATTTGAAATCGTGATCCTTGAAAAGCGACTGGTAATATATTGCAATGCAAACTATTAAGAATACAATGTAGAAGAGTTGTATATATGTAAATCTCGTTTTATATTAAAATGTTCGAGCTTCTTTTGTTCATTAAGTTTGCATAATAATACAGACAAAAATTACAAATAATTTTTCATTTTATTGTGTATGTAACTTATGAAAATGCCTTTTTTCTGCTTATTCTTGAGTTTTTCAGTGCCTTTTTATGCACCTAAACGACGATTTTAAGTGCCTAAACATCCGATGTCTAATGGTAAACGACTTGCCAGGTTCAATTAATCCACAATTAATTAGTAAAATAAATCGTATATATTTCAAATAACATATAGTGTACAAAAATATTTTGTAGTCATAAATGACACAAGGATTAAAGTAAATCAAGACTTAAGACCATTTTTAATAAATCAGCGTGACGCCTCTACCATATGACCGCCCCTGGGAACCGCGACACACAGTTGGAAACCCCCAGTGCTAGACAATCAAACTTCGCGTTCGAGCTTTTAACTTAAAGGAGGATTTTGTTACCGAAAACGCTAAAGTGATGTGCCAGGGTGTCCCGGAATGCATCGGAGTCTGGCGTCGGTGACGCAGGGTCTCGAACAATCCTTCAAATACGTGTAGTACGGAGACTGTGTGTTCGAGACCCGCATAAAGCAAGAGTGTTTTCACCTAATGGTTCACCTAGTACTTCTTTCACCTCGTTCCGCCGCTAATCTTCCTACGTCATCCTATCTGTAATTATTCACCTATCATCATCCTTCATACCTATTATTACCCTATTATCCTTCGTGATGTGAAAGGCAACGGCAAACCACCACTATGATCATGTGCCCAGGAAAGGGAAAACATCAACGTGTGCGATTGTTAGATTGATTAGTGATTGCGGGCGGCTCAACTACTAAGGTCATTAGTCCCGTATGTGTAGTGTATGTGTTCTCGAGAGGTGGCAGTGAACTTCCCCTGCTGGATGCTGAGATACGGCGCCGACCTACCATCGGCTAATGGGGTTTCCACTTAAAATATCCACCAGCTGCAGGGCACCGCCCCAACCGAGACAAGCTGGAAGCTCCCGACGGGTCTCCCGGTGTATGTGATAGTGTAGAGCATGTAAGTGGAAGTGTGTGTAAGTCACTGATGAGGATAGGATAAGGAAGAGGAAGGAAGTATCGCGGTCGGTCCATGGCCAGGTTACTGCTCCGGAATTAACCTGATGTTGATCGGAGAAACAACAGATTACTCCCGATCAGAACAGCTGGCCGCTAGAATTCTCCTCCAGACAGCGACAGAACTCGACCTACTTATGTAGTTAGTGTCGAAAATCCTGTCACCGTTGGGAGTCAAAATTACAACTTTCCAATCAGAAACACTACAGTGACATCAGTTGATACCCTGAGCCACCACTCCCTCATCCACACTCACGATTCTAGAATGGCATTCATCATCGTTCTCTAACATCAACGGGGGCATTATCAATCAAATGAACCGTAAATAATACATCGACTCTGCCCAGGCAGAAACCTATGACTTGAGATTAGTAAAACCCGCGACGTGATATGCATCATTAGAGCCAACTTCGTTACAGTCTCATTTAAAAGCACACTAGAGTACACTACGGTGGGAAGTGTTAACGCACACCGATCGTCTGTCTACCAAGGTATCCGCCGTCGCTGAGACCGATTTAGGCCTTGAACGCCGTCTCAGGCAAACGGTCCCCTCCAAGTTGTTTACCTTGTGCGATTTCTTTCCAGCGTCGGCGACGCGGATGAAATATCGCTCGCGAGAGGGAATTTATCAAAATGAGGCGGCGGCTGCGGGCGAGGGTAGTGCGGGCGGAGTGTTTGTGCGTCCTCAGCGGCACTCCTCTCGAGACCGCGGACAGCGCCGAGGACGGCAATTAGTCCGGGCTAAGACGGCACGAGAAAGCGAGATGAAAGGAGAAAGACGATTTTAACCCTCCTTACGGAAGTGTGGTAGGAGGGAGCGAAGCTCTATCTTCTGGAAAGTGCAAACCGATACTATTGACACAGTGCTCAAAAAAAGGATTGAGCTACCTTTTGTTACGAGAACATAAAGATAGAGTGAATGAGATGCATCAAAATAACACTTGATTTATCAATATGTGCTTATAATTTTACTTTTGTTAATAATTACCCAGCAGAAATTTTTGTTTCTTTTTTGGAAACAAAAGAGAAAACTTATATTAGTATTCCGTATCCATAATACATAATATTGCGTATATAAGAATAACAAATGTGACGTAAGTAGTATATACAGAGTAACAGACATAATTTTGATGCCACAAACATATATGTTCGCTTCATCCCATATTCCTTTCCTGGGTTAGTATTTTATTGAATGTCTTTTCATCTTCGCATAATTGCTGTTACTATGTGCAGCTCTGCGTTTTATCTCACGAACTTCTGGTCTCTCTTTCCAGTAATATTTTCCCATCTTTCGAAGAGTATTTTTTAGAATTAAGACGTTCGAATTAGAGAGTGATGTGTCACTCAACAAGCAAAATTGAAATATTTATCTTTTTCGTTTCCAATAGAGGTTGGCAAGCCACTGACACTGTAGTGTAATACAGTACAGTAATGTATCCACTGTCTTTTAATACAATAATTATGTTGTATGTTTTATGATTGACAACCTGATTTACACAACTCTTTAAAATTTCAATAGTCTCTGTTGTAAAGGTCACTTGAAGAAACTCAAATCTGTTCTGCTTGCAATTGTTTCTGCATGTTAACCACCAATAAGCCACATATTTTTTTACTTTATGTATATTCCGTTGGTTATCTAACATAATGTGTTGTAAAACAACTATATTCTGATATATATAGTTGTACTATCACGCAGTTTGAGGTTAAAAAAAAACTCATCGGACAAATCCATTTTTAAGAATTTTCACAAGATGAGCTTTCGATTTCCAAATACGTACTTACGAATACATTCATATGTTATATTACCTCTTCAGTCAAATAGAACTAACCCACCCCGGTCGCACTCATATTTTCTCGCACAAGTGTGACCCCTCCACCAGTGTCATAACTTCGAACAAAAATATTTTAGGGTTACTTGATAGATTTCAAATTGATAGATTCAACTTGATAGATTCAAAATTTCAAAATTCAAAATTTAAGTAGTATATGACTTAGTGTAGGGATCACAGAATTTTGAAAATGTGCACACAATTCACTTTTCCCCATAGCACGTCATACGCAGTTTTTAACTGTTTTTTGACGTAAAATAAATAAATAAATAAATAAATAAATAAATAAATAAATAAATAAATAAATAAATAAATAAATAAATAAATAAATAAATAAATAAATAAATAAATAAATAAATAAATAAATAAATAAATAAATAAATAAATAAATAAATAAATAAATAAATAAATAAATAAATAAATAAATAAATAAATAAATAAGTAAATAAATAAATAAATAAAGATTCAAACGACTCGTGCTTCCATAGTAAATGATTTTAGATCTTTACATTAAGGAAGAGTTGGTAACTGAACGCGCAGGGCAATCGTGCACTTTTTTTAAATTTGCGCAGTGTCAGTTATTGCTACTCACTTTCGATTGATTACTGGCAGCAAACGCGTAATTGGGGCCACAACTAAAGGTAAGCTCGACAAAACACTCGCGTAGTGAAGCTACGTTTATGTTGTGAGACAAACCAAGGGGAATCACAGCATTTGCTCAATGGATGAAGGGAAACTGGACGAAAAACCTGATCTAGACGGGTTACATTGACCCAGAAGCTGAGGTATAAAACCTGGAGGAATATTTAATCTTTTAGAATTATGCGGTACAAATGTTGCATAATATATGTTGCGACAATGTACTTCCAATGCATTATATTTAAATTTTAAAATAAATATTATTTTCCTTTTTGATGCTAAGTAGTCTCTATTTGTATACACAAATGCAGCATCAAAGATTTGGCCCGTAAACTTCTGTATCGATTTTAATTGTTAAATGTCATCAGGCAATGAGTTGCAAAGTAACCTACATGTTCGGGCCCACATGCCAAGCAGAAATTTACAAACTCACAACTTAGTTCATATGTGCTTTACCAGGACTCGCTGGTTTGTGCTCCCGCACAGATAACAAGACGTGCCACGGATGTGTGTGGGGACCCCTGCACTTCCGAGCGGGACGCCGCGTCACTGCCTTTCGAGGAATATGTTGCGGGCCTGAACACGCAACGGTTGAAACCGAGACTTAACTGCCAGAAGCTTCCAAAAGTTTCAATCGTGATATACAACTATTTAAACATACATTTGCGATTCGTCACTTCAATGCCCCCTCTCCACGCGCTCTGTGCGCCGAAATTCTGCGGCTTAACTGCCGTCAAAACTAAATTCAGTTCAAGTCGAATACAGCATGTGAGCGCACGTGTGTGCCGCTGCCTTGAGCTCCTTGAGGAGATGTAAGTTTTTCCCCACGTTCATGTCGAACATTAATGTAATTTTGCGGGCACAAAATTGTCAATCGCGTGTCTAGCTTGAACTGTGTAAGGCGTAAGCTTATCACGTGTAAACTCAAGTGTTCAAATGTGAGTCAATAATCTGAGCTGTATATTTATGTATTCTGTCAGTGATATGTTAAGAGGAATAAAAGTATTTTGTGCAATCACAACTTCTTTCAATTATAGCCAGAAGCAGCCCTGAATCCGCATCAGTGATTACTGCTCAAGCCGAGTTATCAGAAGGGCTACAGGCTGACTAGCACGAACAACCAAAATAAAATACTGTAACCGTCACGTACCTACCCCCTGATTGGTAGTACGCCGAATTACTAAAGTAAATCTATGATTTACTTATTTCGTGACGTGTGGTTACACCGTCACGCAAACCTGGGAATACCTCAATTAATGGATAAAATTCCCTATCGGTGGTGGGTTCGTCTTTGCTAAACTCATGATCAAATAACAAGCAAACACAAATTTGTAGTTTAAATAACAGATAACATGTATTCTAACGAATGAAATTCTCTGTACAATGGAGTTCACATATCCTCCTATGTTCTCACTTTTTTGTTAAACTATGGTAGCTAGTTCCCTACCTAAACTGCAGTTTTCACTAAAGCGATGATAACTCTGATCCCCGTTTAAAAGAAACAAGCAACAAATACATATGTACCCTTCACAAAAATATTACTTATGAGACACACAAATCACAGTTCAAATACTCATCCTGCAAACAAAATACATACAAACAAAACTCAAAATTCTCTAATACCTTTCAAATCATTAATAATGTTACAGTTAATATTCACATTTGACATTCGGCTTCTACGTAGCCTTTCAGTACGAAATTTATTTATTTATTTATTTATTTATTTATTTATTTATTTATTTATTTATTTATTTATTTATTTATTTATTTATTTATTTATTTATTTATTTATTTATTTATTTATTTATTTATTTATTTATTTATTTATTTATTTATTTATTTATTTATTTATTTATTTATTTATTTATTTATTTATTTATTTATTTATTTATTTATTTATATTTATTTATTTATTTATTTATTTATTTATTTATTTATTTATTTATTTTATTTATTTATTTATTTATTTATTTATTTATTTATTTATTTATTTATTTATTTATTTATTTATTTATTTATTTATTTATTTATTTATTTATTTATTTATTTATTTATTTATTTATTTATTTATTTATTTATTTATTTATTTATTTATTTATTTACGTCAGAAAACAGTTAAAAACTGCGTATGACGGGCTATGGGGAAAAGTGAATTGTGTGCACATTTTCAAAATTCTGTGATCCCCTACACTAAATCATATACTACTTAAGTTTTGAATTTTGAAAGGGAAAAAAAAAACAAAAAAACTCCCATGTAATAAAATTGATTTTCAAGGATAAATAAGCAATAAATTTTGAATTTTGAAAGGGAGAAAAAAAACAAAAAAACTCCCATGTAATAAAATCTATTTTCAAGGATAAATAAGCAATAAATTTGGCTCTTATTACTTCCTGTCGCGACAACGTGGAAACGATAATTTGAATAATTGTATTTCCCACTGAATTCTAGAAGACGTGCACAGAAAATGAAGTTACATTTATGTCCAGAAGCAAAACAAGGGGCCATCTCAGCATTTGCTCAATGGATCAAGGAAACTGGACGAAAAACCTGATCGAGATGGGGGTCATTGACCCGGAAGCTGTGTTACAATAGTTGTTACAGGTTGTTTATACTCATTTATACAGTCCAAATGGTAATTAATGCATTATGCATCATTGTTAAAATTAATGTTACTTTTCTTGTGATGCTCAGTATAGTCTCTAATTGTATAGAAACAGTTATGCAGCAGAAACGATTTCACTTGGGATTTAAACTTTTCTATCGAATTTAATCGTTTAATGTCATCTGGCAAAGTGTTGTAAAATAATGTACATGTATTGTATGTGAATTTTTGTAATGAGCTGTTGATACTGTCACCTGATGAATATGATTTCTACGTCGAGTGTTATAGTAATAGACTTCGGCATTTTCTGAAAATATATTTCCGCCCTTAAGCAAGTCATTTTTTACAAAAACCACTGATTCGTAAATAAAAAGACACGGTAATGGTAGAATTCCTAGATTAATGAAGAGAGGCTTACAAGAATCACGTGGGTGGGATTTGGTTATTATTCGTACAATTCGTTTTTGTAATCTAAAAGTCTGGGAGCTATAAGATGTATTTCCCCAGAATATTATGCCATATCTCAGGCGGGAATGAACATTCGCGAAGTATACACAACGAGCAGTATGAAGGCTGACTGAATTTGCAAGAATTCTGAACGCGTAGCATAATGAACTTAATTTTGTGTTCAATTCATTTAAATGGACGTTCCATTTAAGGTTTGACTGAATTGAGAGACCTAAAAATTTTGTTGCATTAACATGAGTCAATGGTACACTGTTCATTTTCAATGGAGCACAGAATTGTTTATTTGAAATGGAAGACTGCATTAAAACCGTTTTCTTTTCGTTTACTATTAATTTGTTATTTCGGAACCAATTTGAAACATCTGATATTGTACTATTTACGGTTTCTTTATTGCAAAGGATGTTCGTATCATCCGCAAAGAGAACCGTTCTTCCGTTTCGAATCGTCGAGGGCATATCGTTTACGTAAAGTAGGAACAGAATAGGGCCTAAAATCGATCCTTGAGGAACTCCACATGCAACGGGCAAAGAGTCGGAAAGGTGCGTACGTAATGTTCCATCATTCCAGTAAGGTATTTCAACTTTCTGAGATCGTTGTTTAAGGTACGAACATAACCAATCTAGAGCAATACCACGGATTCCATATGAAGGTAATTTTGAAAGTAAAATGTCATGATCAATGATGTCAAAAGCTTTTGAGAGATCTAAAAATAATCCAATAGGTACCTCGTTTTGATCTAATGATGAGGCGACATCTTTAAGAAAAGAAAATATAGCTGTTTCCGTTGATTTTGATTTTCTAAATCCATGTTGGCAATCTGAAAGCGCGTCGTGTTTAGTGAGAAAGGTTTCCATTCGTACGTAAAAAAGTCTCGTAATTTTGTTTGATAACGTCTTTTGACTGTCCATGAAGTAATACTTTAAAAGAAATAATTGAACGGCTGTCACTCCTGTTCAAAATTTCACACAGGCAATTTCTCTTAAATGGTTTGAAACAGCATTAAATCAATTGCATATGAATCTAGATAAATGATTATGTACAAGAACAACTTTTATCATTAAACACATGGATTACTCTGATCTGATTCCTCTTACGACTGTAGAAAAATGAATTTACTGGCTAGCAAGACCAATGTTCAATGAAACTTGTCCGATCAACGTCTGTTATTGAGGGAAGCTCACATTGCAACGTTTTAGCTAGTACAATTATAATTCTATCTTAGAAGTTTTCCAGACTGAAATTTAATGAATGTTCTCTCTGTTTTTATGTGACTCACGACCGGCGAATTCCCCAAGCTGGTCCCGCGCTGTGTAGCCGGCTGCCGAGCGATGCTCACGCCTCAAGGCTGTCGTTCTTCTGCAGCGGTCCGTGCGCTGCCTGTCGCGTCGAAATCGGAATATTTCCGAGCGCCGTCTCCTCGTTGTTCAGCGAAGTTTTACCACAGCTTTCACAGAGGCGATGGTCGCATCAGAATGCGAGTCCGAATCTCCAAGTTATGACTTCGTAATAGAAAAAGTCAAGCTAGTTGTTGGATAAACCATACTTCTAAGAATTCTCAAAATTCTATAATAGGATTTCCAAAAATAAAATAAAATAAAATAAGATAAAATAAAAGCTGTAACAAAGAAAAAAACATGTCCTATGTTACAATAATCCTCCATTTTCTAGCAACGAGAATGCAGCAACGTGGTTTTACAAATTCATTTCGATCTATTATCACTGTCGTTCTTTCATTCGTTGCATTCTTGTTTAATATTCATTTTAAATTTCATGTAATCTCGTGACATTTCACAGTAAGTAATTCCATGAAAAATGTTCGGGCATTTACCTTTTATTAAAGCTTTTACATTCCGGTATCTTCCGCGTGTCCCTCGTCGACTGTGTGGTGTACCTGTAGCCTTCCGTTCACCTCGGCGACTCGAACAAGAAAAAAAACGAGCTCTTCCAACACAAGTTCATGCCGCATCCGTATTTCCACAAAAGTTTCTGATTGGCTATAGTCTGAGTGCGTTCAGAAATCTTTTTCTGGCTGACGCCATCTCTTCGCCACTATAGAAAGTACGTGTAGGGCATGATGTCGGGTATTATCGCTTCTATTTTTTGTTGGTCATAAATGTAGCCGACGACAAGCGGTTACAATACAGTCCACTAAATCATCCTTAGTGCAAAGCGGTCTGTAAATCCATGTATTATATGTATATTCCTTGCAGTGAGCTGTTGATACTGACACCCTAACACGAGATATACTTGGAGGGCGAAAACACCTTAAGCTGACGTAAAGGTCAGCGCCAGATATCATCTCCCAAAGGTGGAATATCAGCACCTACCGGGATATAACATGAACTAATGACCTAAGAATTATGTGCATGGAAGAAATAACTACGCACTCACGATTCCTAACTTGTTGCTCATATTAAGTAACTCCTTTAATTCTTTGATATCTTACGAACAGAGAAAATTTCAGAGATTTATTTGTATTACAGTTCATGCTATTGGGTAAGGTTCAAGAGAAACAATAAATTGTCAACGTGTCCCACAGAAAAAGACAAAAAGTGGTAACGTCGACTCAGACGAATATTCATGATGACATGTCAACCAGATGACAAAAGAAAATATAACACAGCAGCCAGACAATTAACACGTCAAATTAAGGAATACGAAAACAAATCATTTTCTAATTATATTCAAGCACTCTCACCTACTGCTGAAACTAATTATTCACTTTGGAAAGCAACAAGAAAATTGAAATGAACTCAACAGCACATCGCACCAATTCAAAAAGGTCGCACGTGGGCAAGAAGCGCAGAAGAAAAGGTCGAATGCTTAGCAAAACACTTTGCATCAGTTTTCAAACCAGCACGAAACGCAAGTACTATTGAAAATAAAGTGCTAGAGTTTCTGGACGTACCTTTACAGTTATCACTGCCCATAAAACATTTCAACTCACGAGAAATGTAACAAACTATAAAAACACACGAATCCCACGAAAAGTCCAGGGTTCGACCTTATTACTGACAAGATTTTGCAGGAAATGACAAGAAAAGGATATACATTCGTAACAAGTATTTTCAACGCAATACGTCGAAGTAGTCATTATCCTTGTCAATGGAAATAATAGCGATCTTGAAACCAGGAAAGACTACCACGGAAGTGACTTCGTACCGCCCGATTAGTGTGCTACCTGTCCTATCAAAAGTATTTGAAAAACTTCTCTTACAGCGCCTCAAGCCTATAATTAAAGATGTGATTCCCGACTTTCAATACGGCTTTCAAGAAGGGCACTCAACAATAGAACAGACTCATCGTATTGTGAACACAATTTCAGCTTGAAAAAAAGATGCATTATTCTGCAGCACTCCTAGACACACAACAAGCATTTGACAAGGTATGGTTTGAAGGAGTTTTATTTAAAATAAAACGCCTTCTCCCACACTCCTACTATTTACTTCTCAAATCGTATCTTTGCAATCGCCAATTTCAAGTGAAATGCCAGGACGCTCTATCAGAATTCCAACCTTTTTCTGCAGTGGTGCCACAAGGAAGTATTCTTGGGCCATTATTATAAGTATTTATCATTATATGTACTTATATCAACTTCAGACTTGCCAATTTCAGAAAGAACTACAATAGCCACCTTTGCAGACGACACAGCTATTCTCTCTGCAAATAAAGATCCTTCCTGTGCATCACAACATCTTCAAGAACATCGTAACAAAATCGAAGATTGGAGTCATCGTTGGCGAGTCACAGTTAATGAAACGAAATCATAACACATAACTTTTTCACTAAGAAAAGAAATCTGCCCAAAAGTAAAACTAAACAACGCAGAACTCCAGGAAGCTGATATAGTCAAATACCTTAGACTGCATCTAGATAGGCGCCTGACTTGGAAAACCGACATCAAAACTAAGAGAAAGGAAGCACAACTTAAAGCCCTTAAATTATAATCGCTAATAAACAGACAATCAAAGCTGTCCTTGCATAACAAATTACAGATTTACAAAGCTATCATCAAACCAACATGGACCTATGGTATTGAATTGTGGGGCTCTTCCAGTAAATCTAATCTAGAAATTCTAAGAAGATTCGAAGCTAAAACATTAAGAAAACTATGCAACGCACCGTGGTACGCGACAAACAAGACGATATACAGAGACCTCGACATCATCCCGTTAGAAGAAATTATCAGCACGAAGAGTCAAGCTTACCTGAAAAGATAGTACGAACATCCAAGTTATCTTTCATCAAACCTGCTAGACAACAGTGAACACATATACAGACTAAAACAAGAGAATATTTTAGATTTGCCATACCAACTTCTTAAATGAAATTTTAAATGTCACTATAATTCACCTCATTAATGTATTTATCAGATACCATTTACTTATTTTTCCAACAAGAATTGATTGTAAATTATGCAGAAGTGAAAATAAAATTGGGTAAGGGCACGCTACAATAACCCTGGTCTAGTAAAACAAGGCATCTACACGGCAATATTTAAACCAACTGGCAGGAAATATCTACGCATCTTCATGTATTGCTAGCAATATTCATTGTTCCCAGCAAGTTAAACAAAACATCAACAATGTTGCGGTCACAATGCCAGACCTCCCAGATAAACATAAATTAACATAAATTAACATAAATTAAGAATATCGGATCTGTGAAAACATATAAAGATAACTCACATTCAACACGAAACAAGTTCCAGATTTCAAAACATTCCAGTATTCATAGACACTAATGAGATGGTTGTAGAAACAAAAACAGCACAACGCGAACTCTGTACTACATGAGAAAGTTACAGGAATTTCTTCTCGATATGCTTAGTTCGTTACTTTCAAATAAGATACCTATGCAAATATTGACACTTTCTGAATTATTTTCGTTTGACTATATTTCTGAGTGTAAAAGCAATCTTAGAATTCCTCACACTCCAACGATTAACCTGGCCAACGTGTTTCAAAAACTTCAATTGCCTTGTCGTGCGCAATACAGATTCGCCAGTGTGTCTCAAATTGTCTTGTTTAACTTGCCGAGCTACGCCAACAGCAACTTTTCAGTCGCCGAACCAAAATATCGCTTCCCGCAGGTCCAAACCTAACTCCTTAACCCGAAACGCATTTTGCGCTATCTCTCTTTTTGTCGAGGAGTCGACGAGTGGCGGGTTTATCCGCAAAGTTGCCAAGTTGTGAAGAAAAGGATCCACCTACCAGAGTCCTGCGTAGCCTTAGGGGTCGTGTCAACATTGTCAATCGATTCGTTCCCTTTCTTTCTCTAAATCTCTCTTCCCGTCCTTGAGAAGCCAAGAGTAATCGAATTTGAAGAATATGTGCACGTTTTGCTGCGAATAATACTTCGTTGGACAAAACAATGGTGTGTCCAAAACTAATTGATAATTCAAAATCCGCCAGTGAAGTCAAAATTCCAAAAATCAATTTTGTCAAGACAGTGATTTAAACTACTACATTTTCAAATTTCTCGCTTCTGAATCTTGAAGATCGTTTTCACAGTTCTTTATTTCGAATAAAAAATACCGAGCACATTTTCAACCCACATCTATTTATCCCACCCATTTCTTCCCGAGACCAGCATGAACTCTTAAAATTGGAAACGACGTAATGCGTATTCCGGTAATACAAATTACCTAATCAATTAGTCGAAGATTTTACAATCTACTTTCTATTTAAAATAGTATTCACAAATACAAAGTCGATTTGTACCATGAATTCAATTTTCTATTCGTCTGTCAATTCTAATAACTTCACCGACGTTTTAAGAATAATTCTTTAGATCAATACCTGAATCATGAGGTGCCTAATTCGTGTCTTTGATGATAGAAGATTATTGGAGAGATATTTGTAATCGCGATGATGATATGAATGACGCAGCAATACGAGGTAAGGAAACTCTGAGTGTTCCGTGAGAGGATGCCATGAACCCACTTCCTTCAGCATAAATTCCACACTAAATAACCTGAAATGTAACTCCTGTGTATACAGAGGTGGAAAGTAAATCGAGCCGGAACGTTAAATGTCACACCGTTTCAACAAATGACCTTTAACCTAATTAATTATTTCGTTTAATCCTAATTTTAATTAAAATGTAAGCCACCGATCATTAGTTCAAATCAAACTTTTAATAAAATCTACGTGCCACCACTCTTCAACTCGACATTTGTCATTCCGAACGTGCAAATACTATACCGCAGTCAACCTTCGAGCCAGGTCACGCCGCCTATCCTCTTCCGACCCCAACAGAAAAGTGTCCTGCTCTCACCTCGCAGATCCCAGGAATTTGCACCCCTTTGTCCTTCTCCCAATTCTTCTTTCGCGCTCGCTCAGAAGAACTTTCTTCATCTCGGCGTTTGATTAAAAGAGGCTGGCGCAGGAGCCCGGTGCGTTAATCCCGGGACGCTGTTTGGATTGCAATTCAAACAGCCGGCTCTCGACTGCCACGGCCCTCGGTCGAGGTTTCTGGAGGTCACCGTAGGGCGCGCTGGCGCCCCCAGCGGCCCAACAGCCCAGTGACCCAGCTACGCAGTGCCTCACAAGTAACGCGGTCTCTGAAAACTTGTCATGATAAATTTTCATCTCGGTTTTATTATTTCATGGTATTCATAAGGTTATCGACAATTCTAAAATATATTTTTTAATTTAATGTTGCCGGCGTCGTTAACCGAATTGTTTAACTACGCCCAGTGAAGTCACGGAAGTGAAGCAATTCGAGGCATTACATATTCACGGATGGGTGACCGTCTGGGAACCACGATTACTAACGGCGCCGAGCCCCTGACCAAAGGGATAGAATGCATCGACCGACTGCGACGTTATCAGAAAAACACCAAATAACTTAACAGAGTATTGCTCCAATGTATATACAGTCAATGCGCAAAATGGATTAAAAAGAAGTGTTGCGTAAAAGAGGCAACTAATAAAGAAAATTGACATTAATATGGTGTTACAATACCTCTTTATGATCTGCATGTGAATTTTTATCTCTACCTGGGTACACCGGCCAGTGACGCACGCGCGTCCGGCGGCGAAGCAGCAAATTATTTGGCTTGCTCCTACCGTCCCTCGAGAGGAAATACCTTCTTCTCGTAGATAAAGTGTGTCTTTACCATCTTATATAATAAATCACTATTGGCAGGAAATGGTGAGTGATTTTGATATGAACATAAGTGAACTAAACATATATCACAAAAGTACGCTACGTCATTACTTTTACACTGAAGAAAAGGATACCATAATTCCCAACAAGATTTCAATAGTTACACAAAACCTTCGTAGGCGAAACAGAGACCTTGTTGAAACTCCCTTTCCTAGTTACAACAGCATCTAAGATTGCTGACCTTGATAGACCAACCTTGATGGACCAACCGGCTTGTGATTTCTGAGAGGTTGATGTTGCTTCATAAACGTATCTGTCGGCCTTATCAAGCCTAATCATGTTGCAAAGCACTAGCTGGCCACAGCAGCCAGGTACCTTGTCAGATTAATTACGTATTGAAGAAAATATACATTGAAAAACATTCAACATGTGTTAAATACATATATATATATATATATATATATATATATATATATATATATATATATATATATATATATATATATAACATTATTTCAATTACGTAATAGAAGCATGATGCGATAATTATGACTTTATCAAGCAAAGAAAACATAACTGTCATTCTTGCTCAAAACGGAAAAGTAGTTTAATAATTATATTATTTTCCGTCTGTGCTGTTACACATGTAAATATAAATGTTGAAAGGCAGACTAATTACGTTATATATTTATCAGCTACCTGTCCCAGGCCCTCGGGGGGCTCTTGGAAGTATGTGTGTTTGGGGGACAGGAAGTTGCCTGACCCCAACGCAATATTATCCGTTCATCCTAAGAAAAATCCTGATTTAAAGAAGTACAAATGTAAGTTCACTACATAAGAACTAATTTGAACCATCGGTTAAATTAACCTTGCATCAAAACTACTGCAAACGAAGAAGGAAAGCATGCGTGTTGCTGGGCGATAAGGACCTGATATCAGCTGAGGATTGACGAGGAAGCGCGTGGGACGCGGCTCGTTGGACCGCAACGTCGCGCTGCCGATCGGCCTGCGAGGACATACTATTCAGTTCATTTTAGAAGGGCTAAGAGAGTGACTGGCCTTCAGGAAAATTTCTTCGAAGTGGCGAGAAGCGCATCGTTGTGAAACTTTTCAATTTGGTATTGTAGAAAAATACGTCGTTGGCAAAGCAAATCGTTGAACGTACTATGTGTTCACTGGTAAGTACCGTATTGAAACGTATCGTGCTGCATCAGTGTGGATTATAAATCTAAAGGATATTGGTGTATATCTTTTAATAGGTGCCAGACTACAGTCTAAATTACCTCCTTGAAGTGAAAATCTTATTTCATTGGAAGTAAACGGGCGAATGGATTTGGAAAGAAAATGATACCTCCATTTACACCGCCTATTTGAAATCAAACAAGAATTGTCAACCAAGATTAAAAGAGAATGGTGGAATGGAATTGAAACTTTTAGGTACGTATATATTTCTATCATGAGTTGTAATAATAGAAAGGCATATATTAGTTTGTGTGCATTTCTATAACCTACAAAACTTGGCCATTAATCCACCTCAAAGTTATTTTAAAGTAAATTGTAAAATTCCTCTAAAAGCTTGTGTTAAACAAGATAAACAATTATTTCGTTTTACATCATCGGTTTGAATCCTTTCAATTCAAATTCTAACGTTGTTAAGTGGATATGGGGCTTGACGTCCAAACTCATTATTTTGCATTCCTTTGTGCATTTCTAATAGTCAAAACAGTACCTATTAAAAAAAGTTTATTTGATTAGTTTTTAATACTCAATTAAGCATTGTAAATGTGTATTAAAATGTAAAGAAAAAATATTTATGTTGCCAATTCATTGAAATAATTTTAATATAGTCTTGAAGTGTCATTAATGGCAATTAGAAATTGTAGAATTAATTGTTGTGTAGTATTCCCATATGTTATAAGTGTACAGAATTTTGATTACTGTATTTAAATTGAGACTCAAGCCTATCATGTTCTGTAAATAATTGAACAAAATAATAATGCATTCCTCGAAAAAAAACTGCTGTAAAATGCTTTCTATTTTTTTATTTTTCAATAATTATCACTTTAATTATATTTTCAAATACTATGGTATTTTTCAGGTAGTTTTGGCACAGGTGATGGAAATTGGTCATTGAAACAGGTGATGGTTCATCGATACAGATATTCATGGATATTGTTAATTCTAAATGGCTATTGCATTCTATAACAAGATCATGAACATGTATTTGAAGGTGATGCCAATATACATTTTGCTAATTTTGCAAGCATCATGGACTTTTGTGATTTCATTCGTATTTAACATTCACAAAATGTGTATACATTAATGGTTCAATTATTTTAGTGTGTATCATTTTTGACCAGGCAAGTTATTTTAAAATTCTCATTAGGTAATATAACTTGTATTATAATTCTGTTATAGTTTCAATGTGTACTATTTAGTAGTGCTCTCAGAATGATTACAAATGAGTATGAGTAATATAAAAAAAATTCCCACTAGAAAAGTGTCATTAACTTCAAAATGCTGGTTTTTCAGGACATTGTTTTACAACTAGAGTTCTGAATCAAGTTCATGGAGTGTGACTATTTGTAATTTTCTTTTGAAAGATTATTAATTTTTACTTCGGTTTCCAAGGAAAAAAGGTTTCAAGTTTTTTCATAATTTAGGGTTCTCCACAGTGTGCTGTTTGTGGCAAATAGTACGGATAACACTGCATTCTCAAACATGCAATGATTTTGGTTATTATTCATCTTCAAAATTGCCAGAGAAAAATATCTCGGATTGTGTTAATGATTCTTGGGCAAAGAAATGTCATTACTGTTGTAATAGTGTTGACCTTGATAATTTTCTGAAACCTTTCCCTTGTCAAGTGAATAAAATACTTTCCTCTTGAAATAAAACAATTAAATATTACTAGACATGATTCTCGTGCCCTTTAAAATGCTAAAACCTGCATACATATGCCAAATAAAATTTGACAAAACATGCACAATCAAATTTTAGCTTGGTATTTTTTTTCATTGTCTTTTGAAACAGGAACACTAAACAATTTTTCAAAATTTTACTCAGTCAAATTCATCCTTTTGTGAGAAATGAATCTTTTTGAACATTCTACTACATCACCAGATGTAATTGGAGCATATTTGTAAGATGAAATCTGAGCCAATGTGAGATCAAATTCTGCATTTTCTGCTCTTGAATCACAATTTTTTTTTCTTTAAATTTCATAGAAATTTTAAATTGAATTTGAATTTATTGGTTTTTATAATTTTTCCTCAGCAATCACACTGGCATGTCCAAACACAAATTTCAAAGACATTGTAATATCTTCAACAATATTTAATGACTTCAATAGAGGTAATCCTGCTGTTTTCAATTTCTGAATTGGTATAGGCAATTTTACAAAATTTAATTAAATATGCATTTTTATTTTATTTTTTTATATACATGGTTTTATACTTTTATAACATATTTTATTTTATTTTTTTGCATGCAAGCAGACTAAGAGTCTGCACCTAATTATTTTCCCTTCCCTTGTATCACTGTCAGTTACCAGTGATACTGAGTAGTGATCTATGTGTGTGTGAAATTAATCAATAGTATTCGAAGAATATAATCCTAAATTTTGAAGCAATCCAGAAAAGTATGCATTTAACAAAATAACTTGCCAAATTTAAAAGTCACTTCAGAACTGGTTATTAATTTGCTAAGAAAACTTATTATTTGACTCATCCAATAAAATGAAGGCCAAGCATTTCGTCCCACGCTAAAGTGATGAGTCTTCTCCCACCTTACACAATACTAAAATTATGATTTATCCCGACCTCTCACTATATTTATTCGCTGTTATTGAGTGCACATTCTTCTCTACAATTTTTTTATTGTTGCATTCAGGTGATAATAACAATAGTTATGAGACTAACTTGTTGGGAGTGTAGGATTTGTAAATGCAGGCCAATGAGCTTATTCATTGTCAAATGGGCAAAGAGGTTTGTAAGCAATGAGATTGATTCAAATTGCAGACCCAGCAGGTAAATCAATGCTGGGCAATACATTTTAATTCCAGTTTTTAAATTAATTTAACTAATTTAATTTGATTTTATAGTATGTTTGTACATTTAGATTACAGAAATTGAAATAACAGAAGTAAAAAATATAAATATGATTTATGTTGGTGATTTCTTCCATATACTTTTTTGATTTTAACAGTATGTAAACTATTTATGAATTCATTGTAATTGTAAACTAAGTGTTAATTTTATGTAGATGAATTTTGTGCTAGTGAATGCAAGAACCCTAAGTATAATGAAGGGACTAATAGAATTGAACTTTTAGTAACCAAAATTAATATAAACATAAAACAAGAATATTAAATTTGTAAAATGAAAGGTTAAAGAAATAAACAACAAATACATTCGAAAATAATTTTCAGCTACATATTTAGCCATAATTTAAATAAATCTTGGCGTTTTTATAAAATAAATGTGAATTAAATTTGTTTTTTGGGGATCAGTAATAAAAGTTGCTATTTAAATGTACTTGTGAAACAGTTTTAAAATAGTTTTGAAACAGTTATAAAACGTTTTTAAAATAATTTTGAAACAGTTATAAAATATTTTTGAAATAATTACTAATGACTGTAAACATGTTCTTAGTCTCCTTGTGTATTTAATCCACCTGATCACATAAATGATTAAGTGGTACATCAATGTTTCATTATCATTTGTTAGCTATTAAGTTTATGTCAATATATTTCATTCTATTGTGAGTTATGTTATATTTTACACATTTTACTTTACTAAATAAATATTTTAATGTTAAATTCTAATATTTTATTTTTAGGTACATGCTGTTTCAGAATATTCATATATATATAACATTTTCATTCAACAACAATGCAGGCATATTGATGTATGTATATCTACCGTAATAACAGTCAGACTGCTGAATTTAAAGGCTTTTGAGGCTTGTTGTGAAATTTAATTATCACTAAATGCATAATTTTTATGCAATTATTTCCGTTTTTACGGTGTCTGGTTGTGTAGGTAAATATACAGATCTGTTGTTGGATCAAAAATAATGAATATTCTATTAATAGCAAGTACTACGTATAACCCATCCTATACCCGTCAACGATCAGTAATTGTAACACCAATAAGAAATGCTTCAATATGGCAACACGTACGGCTGGCCCTTCAACCAGTATAGCTGTGCAAGCCAACACGGAAGGCCGGCTCCTTCTATCAGTTTCGCCCGGATGCGTCATGACGGTAGGCTGGATCCTCCAACCTGTGTTGCTCGCTTATGCCGAGCAGATAGCCAACTCTTCCAACAAGGTTGCTTGGGCTCGGCAGCTTCTACCCGTGCACTCTGACAAGGTGAATTCAGAGGAGTGCAACAAGGGACTCTTTACGATGCAACTTTTCGTTCCAACTATCTCTGTCACGAAACAGCAACAGTGAACCTGGTTGGGCCTATATTATCATGCGTTCCCTTGATGCAGTATAATGGATCAGGTATACTGCAACTGTTCTTTTTTCTCCGTGTATAAACTTCTAATTTACATCGTGTTGACCCACTCAATTTTTCAATCTTCGTAAATCTGAAAACATTTTTTTTGCGTGTGAATTTTATATATTCTCAATACAATCTATATCCTTCTTAACTAGCTAGGTAAAATCTTCAAGTATTTCTTTGTTCATTTGGTTATTCATTTTTTTCTTAAGGTTCTTTCCTGGGTAAACTTGATTTCTAATTTTTAATGAACAGTATTTTAAACGTAGTTGTTGCACTCTATTTACAACAAAAAATGGTATTTATGTATTTATGCATTCTTCAATCTCTTAAAATACATAAAAGTTTATCAAAAAATAATAGCATGGGAGGAGGGCAAGGAAATTTCATGGTGACATTTTGCTAACGAGTTTGGTAGCCATATCTATAGATTTAGGTGAAGAACGAGTTAAATGAAGAGTATTTAATTATAAACACACTGTACTGTACGGTAAATTGCAAGTACGGTAAATAGCATATACACACCGTACGGTACATTTCCGTTAATTTGGTTGCAGTTTGGAAGTTTGATTTGTGAACTCAGTATTTTGTTGATCGTCCATACTTTGATGTTTACGATTAAGAAAAACAAATACACTTTTGGAGAGTGATTAAACAATATTAACTCCTACAAACGCGCTCATCCATGTTTTTTAAATACATGGTGACTTGTCTTCATGGAAAGAAATGATGTAAACGTACTACATTCTAAAACATTATCTTTTCATATAATTAAAAAATTTTCACGCGTGAGTAATATCTTTTAATAAAAAGTTCTAACAAAATCGGGGATGTATGGTTTTGAGTTTTGGCACAGGGCCATTTGACTATTAACGTCACACAGCCGTAATTTCGCGGGCACTTTACTAAAAAATATTATTCATGCGTGAAAATATTCGCGATTGTAGCTGAATGTAATCTCTTAATACATGCATTACTGGATTAGCTACAGACTGCTTGTATAATTTGTTTCTATGTAAGAAAAATCTAAAACCTATTAAAAACAAGTTATCAGTGACAAAGATTATTATGATTAAATCCCTCAGAAAATGTGTATGACATATTCTTGTTACATTTCAACTGTAATTAGCGGAAGAGAGAGAAAAGGTACCAGCCTTGCGGAAATAACGTCCATCCCAGTGGACAGAGAAGAGAGCATTCTACACTACGGTAAATGTTGTAGTGCAATGTAATAAACAGATACATGAAGTAATCATACAGTAAATCCAATTGTTAGTGTGCTACAATGCTCTAAACATTATTTAATTTTGTTTAGTAAATAAGGTAATTCAAAATCGTTAGCGAGTATACAAAGGGAATTGCGGCGTCCGTAACAGTTCTGATTATCTAGGGTGTGTTAGTTAACCGAGTTTAAGGACGTGGAATGGGGGCCTTGAATGGATGACGGTCAGGAAACACCAGTTGTTACCTACCTGCTGAAGGAATAGAATAAAAATATACCCTTTCGCGTTTCTGCTTAATAAAACTTACTATGCAGAGTTGAGGAAAGCCAGTTACGTGTTTAAAAAATATGAATAGACATTACTCAATGCAACAATTCGTTTCGTAATCTCCACAAAATGCAGTTGGACATGGAGTATGACCTGTTTAGTACAAATGACTATATGCATATTACTATGTTTAACTAAACAGCAGTTTCGTAAACACGACTAAGCACATTGTTCTTCCAAAATGAACTTAACAGTATAATGCATTCTACTACCTAATTAATTGTATGGACTATATCTTTCAATCCATGTAATAATTAATTGTACGGGCTACATCTTTCAATCCGTGTAAGATTTAGTTTTCTGCCTGGTTGCAGGATACGTCGTCAGACCCCATTACTAAGGTAGCCATTTCATTGAAAGTGTAGGGGCGAACTGACTATTCGGTAAGTGAAACAACCAGTCTCTCAGTCTCTCTCTCAGTCTCTCTCTCTCAGTCTCTCTCTCTCACTCTCTCTCTCTCTCTCTCAGTCTCTCTCTCTCTCAGTCTCTCTCTCTCTCTCTCTCTCTCTCACAGTCTTTCCCAGTCGTCCTCCCTTTCTCAGTCTTCCTTTCTTTCTGTCTCTATCTCCCTCTCTCAATCTCTACCTCCCCCTCTCTCAGTCTCTACCTCCCTCTCTCTGTCTATCTATCTATCTATCTATCTATCTATCTATCTATCTATCTATCTATCTATCTATCTATCTATCTATCTATCTATCTATCTATCTATCTATCTATCTATCTATCTATCTATCTATCTATCAGTCTATCTCTCGCGTCTCTCTGTCTCTCGGTCACACACACACCAGCTACACGCATACTTTTACACTGGACACGCACCACTTCATATGTAAGTTTGGTACAGAACGTTGCGAAAAGAGAAAGAAAATACAACAAAGCAAATTAAAGCTAGTAACTGAAAAAAATTGATTAAGAAGATATCATATTAATATATTATGTTGTGGGTTTGGCTAAATATTTATTGGTCTCGAAGATAAGGGATTAAAACTGGTTGCGCAAATGCTTTTGATAAATGACACAATATGAAAAGTTGTAGTTTTATGGGCAGGATGTTCTTTGAAAATCCTAATTTTTCGAAATTAACAAAAGTTCAAAATTTTTTCGGAGTCTTCCTACAACTAAAATATTAAAGATAGAAGCATTTTCCTTAATGAAATCTGTTCCTTGAAGATTGATATTGAAATAAGGTCATGAAATAATTCAAAAGTATGAGTAATTCTCGCGCAATTTTGCGTGAAAATAGGGGCGAGTACGTGCTGTTTTAGCACCACTAGTTTCCCAGAGATGTCAAATATCCGTACGGCACAATAAAATTGTTTCCTAAAATTAACCACGCTTCTCATATAAATTTATAATGCTATAATACAAAACAAACAATGTGTGAAACTCGTTTAAAATGTTGCTTTATTGCATTCGTACAAATTCGTACTCGCTCCTAAGGTAACTCGTTTTCAAAAACTCTACTCATGTTATAAAACTTAACCTTTATAAACTAGTTGCATAGCATATTCTTTCTCAATTATTTCCGCCTTCATTTGATTTTGAGCCACTGCGCGGAAGAGTGCAAGCGGCGGCTGCTACACGGTCTTGGCGGGGAATCGATCTGCTGGTTCCTCCCTTCTTCCCTCAGCTTTCATTGCTTCATTTTGCTCGTGCTTCTTACACGGCCGGATTTTTTCGTGCCGGCTTTCTCCTTTTCCAATTTTGCAAGTTTCTTTTAGACGTTTTCGTGTTCTTGAAAAGCTTCTTCCTTCAACATTCATTTTTTTCTTTGTAATGTTTTACCTGCTCGCGGTTTCTTCTATCTCATTTAATCTCTCACTTCTTCCATTGTCATTTAGTAACAATCATGTAACACTTTTTGTACACAATTTCAATGAAAAAAAAGGCATGTATTGAAGGTACTTTGCTTTGATTACAAAAGAATGGTTGAATGAAATACTAGTTTTTAGTAATAGTAAAACGATAAATTAAGAGAATGGATTTTAAAAAGTTAATAATATGTTTTAACGCCGGCCTGGATAACCGAGGTGGCTAGAGCGAATGCCGACTCAGCGTCTCGGTTGGAAGAATCGCGGGTTCTAGTCCCGCCGAGGGCATGGTCGTATGTCCCTTGTCTTTCAGGTATGTGAGTTGTCGCGGGAGGCCTTGTGAGTCTGCTGACCACAGACTGAGGAGCCCACAAGTGTGTCAGTGTCTGGTGTGAAGGTTAATAAGTGTCCCCAAGAGGGACATGGTGGATTCCTGGCGCGGATAGTCGAAATCGGCATCCCCTGAAGTTGGAAAAATCCTCCAGAGGAAAGAAACAGTGGTTTTAATACGTACATATTTAAATCAAACAAATATTTTGAAAAATTAAAAAAGGTTCTTCTAAATAAGTTTTGAAACTTTGTAAAAGCTTCTTGTATTAAAGTGATATGTCTTCATGTACAAAATATTTACAATGTGTTGTATATTTCAATGTGTGGCTTTTGCAGAAAATGCAATTATGCCCACTCAACTTGTGACAAAAGGAGACAAATATTTATTATTATTATTATTATTATTATTATTATTATTATTATTATTATTATTTATAGAATATGAATTCCAGGTCACAGATTCGACATATTACAACTGCATTGAGAATTGTTAAAATTGCAACACCTATAAAGAATTGACTGAATTAATTCCACCTCGGAGATCGTGTAGAACAATGTGCAGTCAGTGAATTGGATTGCAGAGATATCGAGTAATCGTGAGCCTAGCAGCTCCCTCTTTAGTGCACCCGAACAGTCCATGTTACGTCAAGATCAATCAGTGAATAGCCGTCAAACGAAGTGGAATTGTGAAAGCATGTGTCAGTATTTTCGTCGATGTCAAAGGGCAAAATATCTGCATGTGAGCGAGTTCGAACAGGGCAGAATGATCGGTGTCCTGGAAATGAGTTTGGCATGGCTCATTCAGGGAATACAGCTACGACAGATGTGGTGTGTGGAACTAGATAGAATAGAGTCCAACGCGCCAACAATAGTATTGAACCACGCAAAGTGACCACATGTTGTGGGATGTGTGCCATCTTATCACATTATCCTAACGAACCATACAACTTCGTTCACAATTTTGGTTAGGCGCTAGATTACAGCAACGGGTGTGTATCTGTCGCCCTCAACAGACCAACATAACACCATCAATATGAGCTGGACTAGTGGCACGCATGTCACTGCGTCGCCTTCCATTGTCGAAACGCCCATAAATATTTCAGATAGCAATGGGCACATGAACCCTGTTACTGGCGCACTGAATGGCAAACAATGTTTTCGGACGGATCTCCCTTCAACTTGTTTCACAGTGATGGCCGAATGCGTATTAGACGTCAATGTGACTAGCGCAATCGGGCAGCCTATATTGTTTAAAGGTACAGCCGTCAACCATTAAGTGTGGTGATTTGCAGAGCCATGGGATACAACATGCAATCTAGCCCCCTACGCACAGTGGGCAATCTGGACTGTAACCGTCGCATCAAGGAGGTTTTAAAGTCTGAGATTCTACCTCTTCTTTAGAAAATCCACATGCCACATCAATGTCTAGCCGTACACTTAGCGAGGACCGTGCAGGTTTTCTTCAAGAAATGAGTACCACTACTTCAACAATCTACTGGATCGCCTGACATTGTTACCGCCCACCAAACGTGTTTTAGATACGTTGTTGGTCGGCAAGTTGTTCATTTTGGTCCTTCAGTAACTACTTTTAATGCATTTTTGGCTCGCATTCAAATAACTTGGAGAGATATTCCCCAGGAACTCATATCCTCTTGATTCTATGCCACGACATTTAGTAGCTCGAATTGCAGAATACTCTGTGGGTTCATACCATTATTTACACAATTTTATTGACGTGTATTAGTGTTATTCTTGGTGTTGCAATTTTCACAAACAGGAGTACAGTTTTAAAAAAGATCACATTTACTAAAAAATATTAATTATTTATCTGCTTGCGATATTTATCATTATTCAATTGCTCCAACAACAAAAAATATTTGCAATGTTCTGGCCCCTTCCCTTTAATACATCAACATATTTCATCTTTTCGTTTATAAATCGTATCATCTTTCATTAATCTCTCCTTACTTAGAATCATGCAAATAATTTAATCATTTTTATTTGTCCCAGAATTTGGCTCTTTTTACATCAAACAAATTCACGGAAATTGAAGATGATTTCTTCGAATCAATTGCCAGTGTTTTTTCGTTTCGTTCTCACATATTTCAACCGATAGAGATTTCCCGGCAACAAATTACTTCATAAAAGTATCCAACATTTATCCTCACTTTTTTCTTACGGTTTCAGATACATCTTTCTTCACTTAAACTTCGAGGCACTCGCGCTCCTCTCTTTAGAGATAGAAAGAATCGCGCCCTGGCGCAAAGAGAAGGAAACGAACGGCGAATGGGAATGCTGCCGACTATTTTTAGAAAGTTCTTTGCGGTTTGGAACAGGGCGGTTCAAGGTGCACGTTCACCGACTCTCGACAGCCCGCCTACACCCACACACGAATAAAAAACAGATTCCCTTTTGAAGCACTCCTCAAAATTTTAGCCAACGACAATTCATAACACCGAGGTTCTTCACTAGAGTATCCTCTCCAATGCATAGATTAAGTTAGCTTAGATATTTTAACTAGAATAAGTCTGAAAAAATACATCTGTAAAGTAGTTGTACTGAACGATGTAAATCCTTCAAAATGAATAAATGTGTTAAATAAAAAAAAAAAAAAAAAAGCCCGCCTACAGGACGCTGAACAGAAGTCCTTTGGCAACACAGCATAACTCTAGCTCTAAATTTCATGACAATGTTACGTATTTATTCTTCTACTACTATTACTGCACGGTGATTTTTGATTAAATGTACGAGACGATACGTTCTAAATCTATCACTTGAAGCTTCCATTGATGTATTGCTCTTCGATAATGCATTTTTTAATTCATGCGCACCGACTAGATTTAACATGCCACTATCGAAATACATCTACAGGCAAAATTGCTATGAATTTGAACGCGTTCGTGCAGATTAACGGTGGCCCAGTTTGGAGTAGTTTGGAGTCCGTCGATAGGACGGTTATCTATCGGCCACTGTGTTAGCCGCCCAGTCGATCGGCTAGATCAGAACCGCAAAACCCCACCAAGTTTCCTCTCGGCTCGTTTACGCGTGTCGGCCCGTTTACTAGTGTACGTGTCAACTCGTCACTATACAACGTGTTAGCCTGTCGGTGCATCAACATTAAACCTCGCTAGACTGCAATACTGTCACTGAATCACTGTCACACTATTCCACCCTCAACCCTAAATTGTTTACGATATCATCCCTCGTACGCGACAAAAACAATTATTCCATTATTATATTTATTGAAAAATATAATTGTTAAATAGCTTGTAAAATGTCCGAAAACGAATTTGAACTTTTAATATTTGTATGCACAAAACATAATATACTTCAAATTGCAAAGGTAAAATTATTCGGAAACAAATTGATATGACCGGCAGTGATAGCTTAACCGCATCGTAGATAGGAAGGACTTAAGAGTTCGCGTCCTGAGGATGAAGGATTTTTTAGACTAGCTAAGCATAGTTGCAGGGTCGAATTCAACCATTATCTGGAGGTGAATTCTAAAACCTGCTGCTCTGATCCGTTTTTCATGGATTCTCCGGTGAATATCATTTGAATGTCGAAGCGATACCCAAAAAAAAAAGGACCACGAAATGCGCACGATCTTCCCTTCATTTTTTCTTCCTCTCCTCTTACATAGGTACCCACACTCACACATCAACTGCACTACCACACATGAAGGGAGCTTAGATCTTGTTCCGAGAACTAATGACTTCAGTTGATGACGCGCCAGGAATCAATTCTTAGTCACTTGTTTGTTTTTCACAACAAACTTACACAAATAGCATCAGTATTTTGCATGGAAAAACTTCATTTCATTATGTAAAATAAATGTTCAATCAGTCTCATCGGTAATAAGAAAGTATTGTTCAAAAACAACTTCCCACACTCTTTGTTACTGGTTACGAATAATTCACACAAAGTAAATAAACAATGTAAATACTTATATTAGCAGTTTCTATGTATGTATTTGGCCACAAGATTTTGACAGCTTATATACAAAATCCTACTATATATATATATATATATATATATATATATATATATATATATATAGAGAGAGAGAGAGAGAGAGAGAGAGAGAGAGAGAGAGAGAAAGGGAGAGAGAGAGTTTGCTTTGAAATTTCGGAGTGACGTTTCATGGAACTCATTTTTCTCCAGGTTAAATTGTGTAACGGAGAAAAAATTATGACATATTACTGAACAATATTAGAAGAAAATAATACAATGAAAAACAAAAAACATTACAAAGAAAACATATAGCACTCGATATAGTATAACATAGACACTCACCAATTTAAAACAAACAAAACATCAAAGTGAAACCAAAGTAATATACATTTTTGCAACAGAGCGTGCAAACGCGCGTCTGGCATGGCAGTTACAACATGTAAATTGTACATTTGTAATATTGTTCAGTAATATGACATAATTTTTTCTCCGTTACACAGTCTAGCCTGAGGATGGGGAAAATGCGTTCCCCGAAACGTCGCTCCGAAATTTCAAAGCGAACTCTGTAAATATGCATATAAATTAATAATAGAATTTTTGTATATACGCTGTCTGTCAAAATCTTGTGGCCAAATACATAGAAACTGAATTGAAGTGAACGACGAGAATTTTCTGTATGTGATTTCTGTATATTAGCAGTTTTCTGAAACTTTAAATAGACATTTCACTAAAAGTTTCAAAGTTCTATCACAATCAAGGATACTTGAAATATTACAGGATTTCATGCACTGCGCATTTTATTTGGAGCCCGTGGCAATAAATAAGCTTAGTAGCGCGCAGGATGCAGACTCGACGCTTCAAAGAATGCGGTGGATAACGCTGCTTTTAATCGCATCGACCCCTGATATGAATCCTTTTCTGGATCGTTCGACCGCGACGCGCCAAACGAAATGAAGTTCGAAATGGACTAGCGAGCGCGGCCCATTAAGGTGGCGCTAACACTAGCGATTAACGGGAGCGGGACGCAAACTCGCTGAACGGCGCGCCGCGGCGGCGGGTTAGTAACAGTAGCCGGGAAGCAGTGTTGCGTTTCAATCAGGGGAGCGCAACAATCTGCTCGCCTCTCGTCCCGCCCCCGCTTCGGTCTCCCACTCCGCCCTCCACGAACCTGTCCCTCCCGCCATGCTTGAATACCCTTCCCCGTCCGTCCCGACTACTCCCTATTGCCTCACTCCCACCTCCTACTCCCACGCATCACCTACTCCCGCGCACCGCATACTCACGCGCACCGCATTCTCACGCGCACCCCCTACTCACGCGCACCTCCTACTCACGCGCACCCCCTACTCACGCGCACCCCCTACTCACGCGCACCACCTACTCACGCGCACCACCTACTCACGCGCACCACCTACTTACGCGCACCGCCTACTCACGCGCACCACCTACTCACGCGCACCACCTACTTACGCGCACCACCTACTTTCGCACACCGCCTACTCACGCGCCCCGCCAACGCTCACGGTCATCACCTAGTCACTCACATGCGCACCGCCTACTCTCGCGAACCGCGTACCACGCACCGCCTACCCCGTGCACTGCGTACTTCCGTGCACCCTCTATTTCGGTGCACCACCTACTCACGCGCACCCCCTACTCACGCGCACCCCCTACTCACACGCACCCCCTACTCACACGCAACCCCTACTCACGCGCACCCCCTACTCACGATCACTGACTACTCACGCGCACCGACTACCCGAGCATCGCTTACTCAGCAAACCGCCTATTCCGCGCACCGCCTACTCCCATGCCCCTTCTACCCGCTCGCACAACCAACCTCACGCACCGCCTTCCCCCGCAAACACCCTACTTACGCGCAATGCCTACCGCTAGCCATGTCTATCAGACGCACCGACTACTCCGTGCTGACCCCGTCTACCCCGACACGCGTCCAGTCACCTTACCGGTATCTCCTTCCCCACTCCGTCTAGCGGAGCTCCCTCCTCGCCCGCCCCTCACGAGCCCTCGTGACCCTCGGCGCGGGGGCGCGCAACAGGGGCCGCTCGAGTGCGCTTAGTGCGGTGGATCGGCTCCCGGGTGGGGGCGCGAATCTGAGCAGGGGATTAGTTCCACATTTGCAAGAATGTTGTCGCGCAAACAACTGCCCGGCGACAGGGACGCCGCCAATCAACATTAATCACCGGATGCCGAGCGTCGAATCAATCAGCGCGGGCCGGAAGGTTTGAGCAGTAACTGATGGAAGCCCCACAAGTGAGTTAGGTATTTAGGTAGTATGTGTGGGCGGAGGCCGACCTCTATGGAGAGATGTAATTTCAGGTGTAGTTAGATGTATGCGCTGTGCGTTCTAAGGCATGGATGATAAACAGACTAGAAGAATGCATGTCGATTCTTAGTTTGGCACAGAAAGGAAACAGAAGATCATGTTTTGTAACAATTTGCAATCTAAAAAAAATATTTCATTGATTTTGTTAGTGATTTTGTTGGATCATAGGTCAGTTTTAGTCTAAACTTTACATATGTTTCATAGGCTTACATGCTAACTTATATTTAAAACTAATTTCTAAGACTTAAATCTAACATAAGGTTGAGGATGCCCTATTGGGTCCTCTGTTCTGGTTCAAATTCAGAGAAGGTTTTGAGGAATATATTGTAGGGATATCTGTTTTTTATTCTGGTATGGTTCGGATTGTTTGCGAGTCTAAAAGTTACTAAGGAAGGGATTTGAGGCAAATAATAATAAAAGTTGGGGGCTAAGTTATGTGATGTTCAGTGAGTTCTATGTTGAGTTCTTTATGAAGCTGATGATTCGTGAAAAACCACGGTGCATTGGTTATGGTTCCGAGAAATTAATTCTGAATGATTTGTAATTTTTTTAGATTTTTTTTTTTGCGGAATTTATCCAGATGGGACAAGCACACAGCAGTGACAGTCATTAAATGGTTTTGTTTATGGCAATTGAGGAATAACAATTTGCAATGAAATGTGTTATCCATGATAATGCATGAAGGAAGGTATCAACTCAATTAATAAACAATCTAATCGATGTTTATTGTACGTTCATTAGGAAATGGGAACTACTTACCCAACTGGAACACAATATGTTATAGAACATGCAGATAATTGAGACAAAATCCTTAGGATGGCTCCATGTGCTCAAAATGCCTTTAAATAATTTGTTTCTTTTCCAGCTTCAAGTAATCGGAGGAGGTACTCTCAACAATGTGTGAAATATCTGCGTATTAGAATTGGCCTACACAATAAGTTTCGTATATACGTATATAAACACATAGATTTTGCAAAATAATAACAGCATAAACAGGTGCCTGAGTGCTCCCAGATAACTCATCTTGTATGAATTTCATGCTTCTCGCCCCTTCTGTCAATCAAGGTAAACGTCTGAACTTCGAATCTACGCAGATGAAAAATTTTATGATTCAATACAAAGATATATTGCCTCATACTTTTTGTAACCTTGAAAGGACATAGAATTGAAGAGATGAAATTAGAATGTCATTGAAGAAATAATATCACGAACAAATGAATGGTGATTTGAATACATGAGTTGACGACAAAACCACAAGATGGATGGAGAGAGAAGAAAGTGAATGATAACATTATAATTAAAATTTTTACACACCTAAATAGATAAATTAATTTCAAAACCTTAAATCCACTGCTAATAAATATCTACTGCAGAATTGTTTGTATTATTCTTCTTCTTCAAAGAATAGCAGCATTTTGAATATGTTGCGCGGGTCATGAGGACTAAAGTCACAGTAGAAATTGGCGATTCAAAATACTCAACGGGTCACATCATTTGGAGAAGCTTAAATTCGCACTGACTGGTTTGTTGACAAGTGTATGATAGAGCTTCTGAAACTGGGGTTGACGAGCGGAATACGCAATACTCGCTGGCAGCCATTGGGTCAACTTAATTACCATGCCGCAGCCTGTGCAATCTCTCATTTTCTAGGTCCGGGCGCGGTATGACAGCAACAACGAGGCTCATTTTTTCTGAAAATTTGAAGTTATATGCTTGAATTACAACTGTGAATCTTTGGCGGGCATAAATAGAAAAAAACAATTTTTAAGTCCACTGAACTTTTAAAACTTTAAAATACTGTGAAGTTTTAACAAAACTACTGTGGAGTTTTTAATTTATTAGGTTGCAATTTGGCATTGCATCATGTGAAATTAAATTAAATAATTGTTATTGTACACTGCAGATAAGACACATTGACGGCAAGCTTGGATACAATATTCGCCAACAGTTGTCAAACAAAGTGATAGTATAAAAACATCTTAATATCTCTAATTACTGCAAACAAGTACGCAAGTTTTCAATCGTGTATCTTCGAATTTAGACTTTTGGGCCAAATTCGAGAAAAATACGAGTGTTACGCTGGAAATATAAAGCATTCACTTTTATCATAGTCGTATCTGAACGACAAAACTAGAGAATTATCAGTTTCTTTACAAATTATTTCTCTTGTTTTTGTTCCTAATTTCTCAGAAATATTCATTTGTAAGCCTAAAATTGACCAAGTTTTCAATGAAAATACGAGTGTCTTAGAAATCGACACCCAGAAGGAACTAAACAACATTAGGCACACTCTGGACGGAACGCTCCACATCAGATACGATCTTTTTCCTCCCTCTACCATAGTCCCGACCAATTGCATGATTTCACAGGTCTTCTTGCCGGCGTATAACGGTTTTCCATGGGTCAGTTGGAACGCGGAATGTACTTCCACTATGGCGCCAGTGCCGGAAGGGAATAATATGATCATAACGACACAGAGAGGAAACGGAAAGAAATCATCCGCGTGTCGTGATGAGTGATTCGGTAGCATTTGTCTCAACGAAGGCTAACGCAGAGGTGTCAGAACCACTGATCAGAGCATTCGGATAAAAGCCCAGTTCCGGAGATGAAGCTGGGGATGACTCATCAGTGCATTTGGCTTTGGCAAAATAAAACCCGCAACCTTCCAACCATTGGTACGCGAGCCGTTAGGCTTTGTCTTTATGCTCAGCTTGCTACCGGTGTTGTTATCGTAAGGGCATGATAACATTCGGAGTCCACACTATGCGCTCTCTCGGCTCTGGGGAAAGAGCGACTACTTCGACTTATCTCGGAAGTCTTGTCTATAATTAGCTTTATAATGTAATTACAGCCATCAGTAAAGAAATGAGTTAAAAAGACGTTCCCTGAAAAGAAAGAATTTAACTTAACCACTTACTCACTTCACACATACATACACACACGCATACATACACACATACATAAAATTTAGTATCAGTCATGCTGTGTGTTGGTGTGATGAGGGGTGATGTTGTGTCCACCTCATTTGCATGTGAGGTGCCGGAGATGTGGAGGATGGTGCAGTGAATGGGTTGAGTTCTCGATGTTGCAAGCCTTGAGGATGGAAGTAAAAGTTTCTCGAAACGTTGGCAAACAACTAATATATTTTTCTGACCAAGCCGGTAACCTGCTTTCATATAACGCGAGAAAACTATTAAAATTATGTATAAATAAATGTTGATTACCTGAATGAAATATCTAACTACCGACAACAAATTTCATTTGAAGGTAAAATCTCTCTTCAATTTTGTAGTTGTAGGAAGACTCCAAAAAAATTGAAACTTTTGCAATTTTTCAAATTCAGAGTTAACCGTGAAAATTGTATCTACACCACCTTCATAAGCGTATTTCACTCTATTCTTGCAAGAAATTTAAAGAAAATATTTGAAGCCGGTTTGAAAAAAAATTGACAATAACCCTGGGGCTTCATGTAAAGTACCCCCAGATTTTGAAGAAAGTTTTTTCGCAGCGTCTTGAGTCGACAAGGGAATATCCATTTTAGAAAAAATCGTATGTATGGTTTAGGTGCTAGTGGAGTTCACAGACGGACTGACGAAGGTTTTGAAAAAGAAAAACATTTTCTCGGTATCAGGGGAGCCCAAAAGTGTATTTCCCTTGAAATCTCCAAATCGATTTTCTGCAGTATTAAACAACTTGCTCAATACTAGTTATATTACTCCGAATAGACCTACGTATACGAGAAAGTAAAGAGTGCTGTTCTAAATTAATTTAATGAAATGAAAAGAAAACAGTTTCAATGCAGTTTTCCATTTCACATAAACAATTCTGTACTCCGTTAAGAATGACGCGGTGTGCCATTGACTGACGTTATGGTGACAACATTTTTAGGCCTCTCAATTCAGTAAAATCTCAAATGGTACGTCCATTAAAATTAATTGAAAATAAAATTAAGTTCATTATGCTACGCGTTCAGAATTCTTTCAAACTCGGTCAGCCCTCATACTGCTCGTTGTGTATATTTCGCGAATGTTCATTTCCGCCTGACATATGGCACAATATTCTGGGGAAATACATCTTCTACCTCACAGACTTTTAGATTACCAAAACGAATTGCACGAATTATAACTAAATCCCACCCAAGTGGTTCTCGAAGCCTCTCTTCATTAATCTAGGAATTTTACCATTATCTTGTCTGTTGATTTACGAATCAGTGGTTTTCGTCAAAATCGAGTAACTTAAGGGCGGGAATATATTTTCAGCAAACGCCGATGTCTATAACTATAACACTCGACGTAATAATCATATTCATCGGGTGACAGTATCAACAACTCACTACAAAAAAATTAACATACAATGCATAAACATTATTTTACAGGATTTTGCCAGATGACATTAAACGAATAAATTCCATAGAAAAGTTTAAATCCCAAGTGAAATCGTTTCTCGTGCATAACTGTATCCTATACATTTAGAGATTATATCGACCATCAAAAGGAAAGTAACGCAAATTTTAACAATGGTGTTTAATGTATTATTTACGATTCGTACGGTATAATTCTAAACAGCCTGTAACAAGTATTGTACCGCAGCTTCTGGGTCAATTTCAATCAAGTTTTTCGTCCAGTTTCCCCGATCGTTTGAGCAAATGCTGAGAGTGCCTCTTGTTTTGCTTCTGGATATAAATGTAACTTCATTATCTGTGTACGTCTTCTAGAATTTAGTGGGAAATATAGTTATTCAAATTATCATTTTCCATGTCGCGGTGGGAAGTATTATTCCTTGACGAAGGAAACGATGAGGGTAAGAGCCCAAATTTATAGCTGTATTATGCTTGAAAATAGATTTTATTACATCGGAGCGAATATTTTGTTAACAATTCTTGCAAAAAATCATCTTCTTTATTCAAAATTCAAGTACTACATGGTTTAGTGTAGAGATCACAAAATTAAGAAAACATGCGCAGAATGTACCTGTCCCCGTAGCGCGCCACACTGACAATGAGTTTTTAACTGTTTTTAACGTAAAAAAATAATAATTTTTCAAATGAGAAACTGCGCTGTCTTTTAATCTTATGTAGTTAAACCTAGATTTAATTCTGAATCACTTACAATTGCACCAAAAGTCAAAAATAATCATCTCTTCTAATAATCTAACCTAATCATCATCTTCTTCTTCTTCTTCTAATAATAATAATAATAATAATAATAATAATAATAATAATAATAATAATAATAATAAGAAGAAGAAGAAGAAGAAGAAGAAGAAGAAGAAGAAGAAGGAGAAGAATTTTCAAAGATTGATATAAAACATATTGGAAAAAAGGTTGAAATAGGCAACGATATGCACATTTTCCTTTAAATGTACAAATAGGTACTACTCCTGGAAATATATACAAATATGGAAACTCAAATTTGTTTGAAATCATTTCAAAAAGCCTAGTTTGTGAACATTACGCAAACGTTTGTCTGTAACTAACGAACAAATAAATGTGTAAATATTAAGATCCTAGCCCTGGTAATAAGCCACCAACAAGGGTGAGATGGTAAATTTTCAGTTCGTTGCGTTCGAGTGGGTTTTACCCTGAAGAACTGAGTGACACAGGGTTGTCAATCCACCATCTTCCGTGCCACACCGGTCTTGCTGCCGCACCTCAAAGGAAGCCTGTATACAAATTTTACAAAATGTTGTAAACAGATTTTTTCGGTGCCCTAACAATAATTGGTACAGTAAAACTTATGGTTTCGAAAACGTCTCGTTTAGCATATTTCAACAGAAAATGATATCTAATCATGTAATCATATGTTCATGAGTATTTGTTAAGACATACAATACACAGAAGCTTTACAGAAAATTTACTTCAAGATTTTTAGGCGTTTACAAACAAGTACTATTCGAGAAATTAAAATCGTTCAAAAATATATTATTACCTACACCTTCGTTTCCTTGTGCTCAAACACGTCTGCAACGAGGTTCTCATCTGAACTAATTCCCGCCTCCAAGATAATGAATTAAAAGCCATATCTGTGTGCGCCATTGAATCTTTTATGTTCCTATGCGCTTTACTTTTCAGACTGCTTTCGGTCTTTCGGCTCCTCTCTTGCACTTTCACCATCACGTTTAGATCTTCACAAACTCTCACTTTTATTTCACATTTTACCATCATATTGCACTCATTTTTGCGCACAATCTATATTATCTCTCCTCTCAATTTCATTATCTCTAGATCACCATCTTTCTCCGATTCTTTCATTCTGTCTCCTTTTCTGACACACACTCTCTCTCTATTCCTCTTTGTACAGTTTTTTGTTTACCTCACTGTCTTTCTTCTGGTCACTCTCACATTCCATGACCTCGCCCCTCGCACACCCATCCCTTTTCGCCCCATCCCTCACCGAGCAGACCATACGTGCCCTGTCCAGAGCCTCGTATGGTAATTGGTTAAATCGATCCCCTCTGGCTAGCGAGCGGGCCGAAACCAGGAGGGTTTGCAGGTCGGCGTTATTTACGCTCGCGGTAACAAAGCCGCTCACTCGCTCGCCGCACTTTAGTGTTTGACTTTAGGGCAGCGCGACGCGGTGCGGCGTGGTGCGGCGTGGTGCGGCGTGGTGCGGTGTGGTGTGGTGTGGAGTACCCGCAGCCGATGTCGTCACCGCCACCTCCGCCGCCGCCACCGCCGCCGCCGCCGCCGCCGCCGCCGCCGCCGCCGCCGCCGCCGCCGCCGCCGTTCCGACCACCGCCACCGCTGCCGTCGTCGTAGCACCGCCGTCGAGCCCGGCCGCAGAGTAATTAAAAGTTTTATCCGCGTGCTCGCATTGCGAAGGTCAGCCGCCGCGGAAGGGCGCCCGGCGAAACCTTGCGCCGCGGCGGCGCCTAGGAATTCCCTGGGCCGCCCGCTGCAGTGGCTCGGCGCGGGAGCCGTCCACGTTGGGGCAACCGGCTACTCAGCTAACTGGAAAATGGGGATATGCAAGAAACGCGGCCCAGATGACGCCGCTCTCACTCCTTTCATTTGGAAATGGTTTATCCGACACTTGTTCGAGACTAAGACATACGGTATATATATATATATATATATATATATATATATATATATATATATATATATATATATATATGTGTGTGTGTGTGTGTGTGTGTGTGAGAGAGAGAGAGAGAGAGAGAGAAAGAGAGAGAGGGATGGAAAGAGAGACAGACAAACAGAGACAGACCGACAGACGGAGAAAAAAGATGAGAACTCTGGGATTCGAAAGAAAACTTCTCCCACTGTAATCTGAACACTCACAAAAAAAAAATATCATTGGAAATAAACCACTATATGCGACTTTGCCGACAAGACCTCCCGAATGACCTAATATGTAGATGCATTGTTACAATACGTTGACACAATGGAGACGAACACAGAGATAAAAGCAATGCACATACAAATGCAATCAGTTTCGTTATTGTAGGTTCTTAGGTGTAAATAAAGAAATATGTTTATTAACATACAAAATGCAATAAAAATTAAAAATATCTGCGATTCTTTTCATTCCACGAATCTTTATTACACAATGTATTAGAGTTAATAGCCCTTATTCACTTCTAATTACTTCACATTTCATTTTTTCTCCAGCACAGTGCCACGTGTTTGCATATTGTATTTTTCAGATGTTTCTTTATGCATCTCCACAAGACAAAAAATTATTGGAAGAAGAGAAGAATACGAGAGTCAGAAAATCAAATCCTTTCAGCCAAATCGTAAATATATATTGAATGAAATGCATACTTTTTTCATATTGTTAAACCCTATCCAATTAGAGATGATTTATACAATTAATAGTATTGAATTAATTAAGTGTAATTTAATTAAGTTTAAGTTAATTATAGTCAATAAAATACAAGTTTTAAATTGGTTACCACTATTATAATTTATATTTTCTAATATTTTTCAGATCCTTTTTAATTTAGGATAACCACAAGAAATAATCGAAAATGTATCTCATAATATTATTCTACGAAATCCGACGTTTCGGAAACTGTTCCGTCTCTCACATCAGGTACAACTGAAATATATTTCTAAGAAAAAGTTAATATAAATTTTTGCTTTATCACTCTCAACTAATTTTATACTGAAACAAATACACAATATCGAATAGTAATGAATGAACCATTATCTCCAAAGCTCTGACACCATGAAGATGAGTTCACAAGCAAGGGGGAATGAAGATGAAGACACGGAAATGATCGGTATTGAACGTTGGAACTGAACGTTGACCGCGCAAAAGGCGAAGAGAGTTATCACATACTTCCGAGCCGAAATCAAACATACTAAAAACGCACAGCACTGCAAGAAACATTTGTAATTTGTATTGTAATAACCCGCTGGATAGCAGTTTCGATCGTTTACATCGCGCAGGTTCCAGTTATGGGTTTCAACGCTTGGTGCAGTGTGACACGGCAACCGTAACAAGCCATGCATGAAATTACGCCAACCACGGCCTTTGCTGCAGGCCAAAATAGCGCAAACAGCTGCGGCAGCAACCTCACGACGCCAAGGGCTGTGGGTTGGCAACCTGCGTAGGGCATTGTGGAAGCCACCGTATGAAAGTGGGCAGCAGGTAACGCGAAATCTTCATGTACCCTACTCAATCATCTAAAGGATCAAATATCCTTCCGTCGTTGCCATAAAAATCAAATTTCTCATTTCTCTGTGCTTCTTTGCCAATAAATGGTACATTGTAGTAGACCAACGGGCAATAGAGTGATGTGTCCTCAACGGTAGTAATGAGAAAGCATAATAGAAAGAGAAAATGTAGTTTCTAGAATAGTCTAAAGAACAGTCCACTACGAAAGAATAAAAGGATTACTATTATGGTTTGCATTCAATCTTTCAACACAACCTACATACAATGAATTTTCTACCATTATTTCTTAGAGCGCAATGCACCTTAATCATAGCATTCAGTGTGCTAGAGAGCCCGATATGAAAATTACGGTTAAATATCATCCCTCAAACATTATTAAGATCCTTCCACTTTCATTAAAAACGTTCCGTGGATGCAAAATCAAACTGCGTTATTCAACAATAACGTGAGACCGTCAATTGTGTTCCTTTTATTAATGTTATTCTCCAGTCTGCCAGTTCGTATTTGTAATTCTGTGTTAATAAATAGGGAGGAATTTTTTGTTGAGAAAGGAGGTTAATTTTAAGGAATGTTTTTTCTTGTGTTGTACGGGAGAGAACGTTAAATTCAAAAAATTGTCAGTACACGCTGTGAAGGAAAGAAATTAAACCACAATAATGATATTTTATTAAAAGAAAAAACATGCCATATATGTAATAAAATCCGGCCGCATGGTTCAAGTACAATGCGTTTTTTGGAAATAAATGACCATTATTCCACGTAAATGTCCAGGCATGTGTCTATAGTATACCCCACTCACGAAAGCTTTGGTATAATTAACGCATATTTCACACAAAAAAACAAAACAAAATTTCCATAAACGTCCCCCACACTGGCGGTCTGGCGGTGGCTGTCATACACGCCGCCGGCGCGGCACCCTCCCACGCTGCTCCCGAAACCAGTATTACAAAAGCCACTGTGGTCACAGCTCCACAGCCCCCGCCGCATCCCTCCCGCCCCGCACTCGCGAGCGCATCGGCAAGCCGCTGCCTGCCGCCTTCCCGCTCGGCACCGCCAGCCTGGTTTCTTCCACACCATCATACTCCATTCGCGTTATTCGTTCCCCTCCTTCCTCCACCTCTCCTTCCACTTCTGTTTCCTCCTCTCCTTCCACTTCGGTTTCCTCCTCTCCTTCCTCCTTTTCTTCCTTCCTCCTCTTCTTCCTTCCTCCTCTTCTTCCTTCCTCCTCTTCTTCCTTCCTCCTCTTCTTCCTTCCTCCTCTTCTTCCTTCCTCCTCTTCTTCCTTCCTCCTCTTCTTCCTTCCTCCTCTTCTTCCTTCCTCTCCAATTCTCCCTCCACTCGCTACCCAACTACAACCATAGAGTAAAGATGTACCTCTTTAGTCTATGCTACAACGCTATGTGGTAGCGCATACATTGATGATTTATAGAGAGATAGATTAGTGTTGCCGGGAGAATTAACAGCCAAGGTCACTATTCCCGTAAGTGTAGTGCAAAGTTACCGCGGGATGAGGCGATAATTTTCCCCCGCTGCATGGCGAAATCCGGCGCCAACCTACTTGCCGGCTCGAAGGGTTTTCCCCCAACCAGCTCCCTCCAGCAGGGCATCGCCCCAGCCGGGACAAGACCTAAGCTCCCGACTGGTCTCTCGGCATATGTGTCTAGTGGATGTAAATGTGGAAGTAACGGCGGCTGCAAGAATACTCCAGTTCAACGAGCAGAACAGCCGGCTGCTAGAATACTCCAGTCAGCGGCTGAATTCTGCCTAGCTATCTAGCTACTTTCAAATCTCCTGCCACCGTCAGGACTCTAACCCTAGGACACAACGGCCAAAGGCACTGCGGTCTGGTGCCCGGTCAAAGGCAATTACACCCAAGCCGGTGTAATGCGTAAGTATTGCTCCCCTTAGGGAGAAGTAACTCGGCGTTTCCCCTATCCACAGCCTCCCCCTATCCACAGGTATTATATAACATAGTATGTACCAATTTCTTTGTCAATAACATTCACAAAAAGTACTATTTAGTATGGAATCCTTTATTTTTATCAGGAAATTAATTCTTTTTGGTATGCTTTTCACAAGTTTCATGCCCTTGAGCTTCAAAATCGACGCTAGTGTGCCATAATGAATTGATTTTCTTAATCAATCGATGTTTGATTGAAATATTTATCTTTTTCAGTACATCCTTAATAAAGCCCCAAAGGGTTTCTATGGGGTCGAGATAGTTTACCAGCCATGGTTGAATGTTTCACTGTTTGTTGTACACATTAGAATTTGAACGCCTCACCAGATCGACATCGAACATACCTGGAGCATGTGTCAGATGAAGTAAAACATGACATCACTTAGACTTCACAGTCTTCCAGTCTTCACACATCCAATATTTCAGACTTCATGGCAATTCATCACGTGTTTTGCAATTGCAGGAGTAATTAAGGTTTCTTCTGGGGCGTGATATTATGCCCTCTCTACAGAGAATACTTCTTACAGTTCGAGGGAAAACACGAGCTCCATACTCAACTCTCTTAATTGTAAATTCTTTAGAAGTAGCCTTTCTATTTTTCAGAGCTAATTTTTTGTTTTCTAATGCCTTGAAAAGAGAGATTTGGTTTTCGCCCACATTTTTTTGCTCTCGTTTGACGATATGTCTCACTTTATCTCATTGCAATACTGTGTCAAACAACGGATTTTTTATTTATTGCCAGTCTCTTAGCAATATGCCTCTCCGTATAGATACCTTCTCCCAGAAGAGTTTCAACACCTGGAACTTTACGATGGGAATGATCCTCCTTCCCATTTCGTACTATTTGCATACAATCCTTTAAAATCACTTAACTACAATAAGTATTCACGTAATCTACCACAACATGCGAAGTCGGTGAATGTCTCACTCTTTAAAAGAAACGTCACAGCGTCATAATACACAAAACAACCCCCGTACTATTGCACCCAGAAGCAAATTTTGCAGTTAATCGCGCTAGTACTGTTACCTAATGTTTATTAACAACACTCCTGCTTCATAAAAAATTGTTATTAGAAGGAAGATTGAAGATTATTACCCAAATAGTGGTGCTACAGAATGGCACAGACCTTCCCGTATTAGTTTTCTATTTAATTTGGTCTTGGCTAACTATTCGGGCTTGGCACATTCTCTTGCCAGTTTCTCTCTTGCTATCGTCGCCCAAAGTACTTTTTTTTAATTTTCTCAATTTTTCGGTTTCTTAATAGTAGAACCGAAATATTACTTTCAGAATATTAAAGAAGAGTAAAACCGCGTCATAAATGTAAATTTTCATTGAAAAATTTGGTGTGGTTTTTTTTTCTCAAGAAAATGGCGTTTAAGCGTTACTATAAATGCCAAATTTGAACCTATTTTTGATAGAAAGTTTTTTAATTTTCGAAAAACTTCATTTAACTTCATTTAAGGCACTTTAAATCACAAATGGAATAGTGTTTACAAATTGCTGGAAATGCCATATTAATGGCGTGAGAGATATTTTACAAAAATACATTTGTGTAATCTAAAAAATAAAAGAATAATGAACTTTAATAAATAAAAATGAACTTTATGTCATTTTTAGCAGTGCAATTACCACAACTTGTCGGAAAAGTTTGAAGATAAAACTTGAAACCATTATTGAGAAAATGGCGTTTGCGCGTTTCTGAACATGCGGAATATTGATTTCATGTAAACAAGAAACTGTTTAGTTTTCGAGAAACATTATATGACATTATTTAAAGCATAAATTTGGAACCGTTTTTGACAAAAATGTCGTTTTAGTATTTTTTAAAATTCAAAATATTGCATGCACTATTACACGAAAACTACTAAAATGTTCGAAAAAAATGAAACTGACCGTAATGAAAGGACTAATTACGGACAACAAATTTCATTTTTTGGAAAAACCTCAATCTTCAATTTTATAGTTGTAGAAAGCGCCGAAAAAATTCAAACTTTTGTAATTTTTAAAAATTCAAAATTATCCGTGAAAATTTGATCTATGTCCCCTTTATAAGTGTATTTTACTATATTCTTAAAAGAAATTTAAAGAAAAAATTTGAAACCGTTTTAAAAAAAATTGAAAATGTCCGGGGGACTTCATGTAAAGTACCCCCAAATTTTCAAGAATGTTTTTCAAAATTTCAAAACTTCAAGTAGAGTCATATCGACAGGAGTTTCTTCAAATTGGAAAAAAAATCCTACGTAAGATTTAGGCGCTAGTGGTGTTCACAGACGGACGGACGAACAGACGAACGGACAGAAGGACTTTCAAAAAAAAAAATTTCTGTATTAGAAGACCCCAAAACGCTTATTTCCGTTTAAATCTCGAAATCGATTTTCTGCAGCATCAAATAACTTTCTCTACACTACGTATATTACGTATACGAAAAAGTAAAAATTACTTTCAGTGCCCTAGGAACCTGCTATTATAAAACAAAATCAGAACTTCTAAACTTCTTGTTGTCAGTCTAATAATTTAAACAGATCTGTATTATCCTTGAAGTAGTTAAAATAAATATATCTCGG